>OZ057407.1:41417012-41560353 GCA_964056735.1 Allodiplogaster pararmata | reverse complement strand
CTTCTTAGCTGGAAGAAATAATGTTTTTTCTTCGAGAGGGTCATAACACGCTTCTCTACTAGTTAAATTTCATTAAGTTTTCGCATTGAGACAATTGAGTCTTTAGCAAGCAAATTCAAAGTAATTTGTTGCGTGTTTTAGATCTGTTTAAGATTTATTCATGACTAATATGAATAAATATATTGTAATGGGTGTGGCGCAAACGGGCACAGGGCAAATAGGTATCGCGCAAACGGGCAAAGCGCAAATAGTTGAGGCACAAACGGGCAAAGCTCAAACAGGTGTAGCGCTAGTGATGTGGCACTAACAGGTGTGGCATTAGTAGTAGTAGTGGCGCAACCGTCTTTGGCGTAGCAGACAGAGAGAGACCCCTCCACTCGCTATTGCAATCAGAGAGACCCCTCCACTCGCTATTGCAATCAGAGAGACCCCTCCACTCGCTATTGCAATCAGCAACATTGACATTTTATTCAAAATTTCGAAATGTTTTTCAACATGCAGTCTCAATCACACTTCTTTTTCTGAAAAAAAAAACAGTTCTGTTTGATAAAATTTCGATTAAGCGGTCGTATGGGAAGAACTTCCAGTCACTGCTATACTTTAGTATTCACTCGGGTAATCGTTTGTACAGTTGTGATTTCTCTTTCGACGTGGCAGCCAATGCTCGCCAGTACTGCGCGACGCATTTTAGTTGAGAGAAGACAAGACCAAGGATTGGTCATGGAGAAAAGTGTTGTCATGAGGTTCCAGATGCTGCTCAAGAAAAAGAAGAGAGGCACCTGCAACTGACGCCATAATTCCCTTTCAATCACCTGGGCCAAGAAAGACCCCTAGCAGACTTTCTTACAAACTAATTTATTCTCTACATCGTGAACACTTGAACAAACTTCTTCTTCGTTGCCCTTTTGAGATTAACTTTGGGATGGTGAAAGATGTCATCACTTATTTATTTATTCATACATTATTTATTCATACAACCCACGGAAATGAAAAGAAACACAAGAACAAGAAAAACAAATACAGATGTAAAACTCGTTGTTTGTTGCTGCGAAGATTAGGTAATTGTATCAGATCTAAGAGGCTAAGTTCACTCAACTTCATATGTCATTTGCAAACCAGTGAGTCAAAAAAGAAATTCAAATCGGTGAACTTGCGTATCAAACTAGCAATATAAGTAGATGTCCCAAGACTGAGTCCTGACTGAGTCCTGAGAGACACTCAATGTTATTGCGAACCTATCAGATAAATTGTTAATCACACGAACACGCGAGAAGCAATTTTTAAGAAATGATTTAAACCAATTCAGTAAACTAGAATGAAACAATACACTTTTAAAGAGAAGAAAGAGTTGTTCATGCGATACAGTGTCGAAGGCCTTAGCTTAATAATAATACAACACGTCAACTGCATCATCGAAATCAAAAACACGCTGTCATGACTGAGTGCATTGCAGAAGATTCGCTCCGATGAATTTACGATTTTAGAAGCCGTGTTGAAAATTTGCAATGAGGTCATGAACATCGCACTGATGAATGAGAGTCGGTTTCGGAGAAGGATTCAATACTTTAGACACAACTAGGAAAAATAGGGGGGGGGGCGAAAGTGTTAAGGTGAGCTAGGTGATGCTACTAGTTTATCGGGACAACAACTTCTCCTTTACTGATATCATGGATAGGACCTAACATTGAAAGAAAGTTCAAGACGGAAGATAGGGCTCCACGAGAAAAGTGGCACAATTCATGTAGATGATTGAGCAAACACAATGAAATGGTAAAAAGCAAGAGGTTTTCAACTTTTTGAGGTATCGCATTACTTGTTGAGGGATGACAATTCAGTCTGAGTTAGAATAGCTGTTTCGGGAATGTATTATAGAAATGTTTTCATCATCTTGAGTGGGAACAAAATAGAAGTATGAAGAAGGAGCATTAGCCTTCGTTTTGTCACTTCTCACGGGACTATAAAAAAAGGGAAACAACACATTTTAGTGGAATCTTTCAACTTATTATTAAAAAACTATACAAATTATTCGTAGAAGTGATGAGTTTATTTTGCGGGACAAGTTTAACTTCCTCACTTGTTAAACGTTTGAATGTTCTTCTGTATTCTTATAAAACAGGGGCTTAATATGTATATTTTGCGGAAAACTTCAAACTTATGAATTCAACTTTTCACTTTGTTAAAGTAATCTCTGCAAAGTGATCTCGTTGAATGCTCCAATGTCTCACCACGATTTGCAATGAGAAGGAAAATGATCTACGATATTTTTATATTCATTTAAAATGGGGAAAAATTATTGGTCCACCATTTAAATAGAAGTGTCACCAAATAAAATAGTAACGTCCACCAAATAGAATAGCAACGTCCACCAAATAAAATAGTAACGTCCACCAAATAAAATAGTAACGTCCACCAAATAAAATAGTAACGTCCACCAAATAAAATAGTAACGTCCACCAAATAAAACACTAACGTCCACCAAATTTTTTTTGTTGTGAAATTCACCACGGCATTTTTTCTCACCTGACACCAACCTGTATGGTTTTTTTCACCAAATTAAAAGTCCACCAATTTTTTTCGTGAAATTCACCACGGCATTTTTTCTCACCCCTACACCACACCAAACTTTTTCTGCTCTCTCAGTGAGTTGTTTTGATGGTTTTTTTTTGTAGTAAAGGTAATTTTCGCGGGAGTAAAGTTTTTTATGAGTGTTTTTTCTTGTTGAATGTTTTCTTTAGGTCATTCTGTTGAATGTTTTGTTTCAGATATAATTTAAAAATAGGCACTTTTGCAGTTTAAGTGGCAGCGCTCGTGGGCTTTAAACGCTTTGGTTTCAGTTTTTTTCTTCATAGATGTTCATTTTGAGCATCAAGGACTCTGGTTCTTGCAAAAAAATTTTTCATTTTTTCACAAAAAAATTTTTGGACTCAACTGCAGTTTCAGTCACCCCCAAAGCCCTAAAGGGAAGAAGGGGGCCCTAAGGAGAGAAGGGGGAAGGGAGTTTTCATGAATAAAATCTCTTTCTGAGAAAAAATCTTTGGACGGTTAAAGTAGATTAGAGCCAAATTTTTCCTAAGCCTGAGCGTTTTGGCCCTTTGTTAATTCGCCTGGTAGGTGCGTCGCGGCCCCCTTCGCGTCGCGGCCCGCGTCGTGGCTTTTATTTATTTTTTCTCAGAAAGAGATTTTATTCATGAAAACTCCCTTCCCCCTTTCTCCTTAGGGCCCCTTCCCCCCTTTAGGGCCCCCCCTTCCCCCCTCCCCCCCCTCCCTAGGGCCCTTATTCCCCTTGCTTAGGTAGGGCCCTCTTCCTCCCCCCTTCCCCCTTTAGGGCCCCCCTCCCTTCCCTGCTTAGGTAAACCCCCCTCCCCCTCCCCCCTTTCCTTTCCCCAAAATTTATAAAGATATTTTTTTTTTAAAAGGAAAAGAAAAGAGAGAAAAGAAGAAAGAAATAGGAAAAAAAACAAAAAAATTGAGAGGCCGCGACGCGAAGGGGGCCGCGACGCGCCTACCAGACGAAGTAAAAAAGTACCAGCGTTTTAATGTAAAAATAATTTTTTGCAGTTGCAAAATCAGGTTAATTTTCATTTTTAAAATCTTTTCTAGCTATTATAGATAAATTTATAAATTTTTATACAGATAAACCACACTAAAGAAAAAAAGAAGTTTTTTTTCTGGAAATTTTGTTGTTTTTTCTGAAAAATTTTTTTTAAAAATTTTTTTTCAAGAACCAAAGTCCCTGATGCTCAA
Organism: Allodiplogaster pararmata; assembly: GCA_964056735.1. Lineage (NCBI taxonomy): Eukaryota > Metazoa > Nematoda > Chromadorea > Rhabditida > Diplogasteridae > Allodiplogaster > Allodiplogaster pararmata. The sequence continues at coordinate 41,556,609 of OZ057407.1, read as the reverse complement.
AATGATATCCTATGAAGAAATTTTCCGAAACCAAAACGTTTAAAGCTTACGAGCGCTGCCACTTAAACTGCAGAAGTACCTATTTTTAAATTAAATCTGAAACAAAACATTCAACAGAATGACCTAAAGAAAACATTCAACAACAAAAAAACACTCATAAAAAACTTTACTCCCGCGAAAATTACCTCCACTACAAAAAAAAAACCATCAAAAACAACTCACTGAGAGAGCAGAAAAAGTTTGGTGTGGTGTAGGGTGAGAAAAAAACCTTTGGTGTCAGGTGAGAAAAAATGCCGTGGTGAATTTCACAACAAAAAAAATTTGGTGGACGTTAGTGTTTTATTTGGTGGACGTTCCTATTTTATTTGGTGGACGTTACTATTTTATTTGGTGGACGTTACTATTTTATTTGGTGGACGTTACTATTTTATTTGGTGGACGTTGCTATTTTATTTGGTGGACGTTACTATTTTATTTGGTGACACTTCTATTTAAATGGTGGACCAATAATTCATGCCCATTTAAAATTACGACCAACAGTAAAAGTTATTATATAAAAATACCGTAGTCCAGTTTCCTTCTCACGGTAATTCTTTGTGAGACATTGGAGCATTCAACGAGATTAATTTGCAGAGATTACAAAGTGAAAATTTGAATTCTAACGCTCCATTATACTTAATCATTCTCACTATATGAGAGGGATATGATTCGAACGGTAGTCTATGTCTTTGAATTGGACAGTGAGCACAGATAATCCAGAGAAGAGTTCCAAAAAAAAAGAACGTAAATATAGAAAATTGAATTCCACAAAGTTTCATTTCATTTCATTTCTTTATTCCAAGCACATGAGATATCATGAAAACACAAACAAGAACAAAGTTAAATGCATGGACTTTCTTCTAAGTGGCGGTGTTTAGGGGTTGCGGTATAGATAAAGTATAGATAAAGTTATTTAACAATATTGCCCAAGGAAGAAAGTAGAGGGCGGACTTAAGAGAAACAAAGTCACAACGTCTATAATCGTGATCGAGCTCATGAGGGGCAGCACAACTCTCAAAACATATATTGAAACAAACGGAGGAAAGGTCAATTTTTTTTCAAAAAGGGGAAGTGACGTAGCACTTAAATACCCAATCATAAGGAACTATTACTACATTCATAATACTATAGTCGTGGTCATCGAAGGCCCAACAGATAATATATTCTTCGCGGGAATTTCACATTTTTTCGATATTTGATTGCGGTATATCACCCAGCCGTCGGCCGGATGAGTTGTTTCAGTAAAGAAAGTTCTCCTATCAACTTCCTCCATTCTTCCCTTTCCTCGTTCTTCATACCTTTGCGAATATAAGTTCCATTCCATACGTCGTTTTCTCTCAAAGTCGATCCGTTTTTAACTGCTTTAAGAAGGTGCCCTCTTGTTGGAAGAAGCGTTTTGGGAAAATAAGCACTGCCTCTTTCTTTGCGGAAAACACATTGAGCACGAGCATCGATATGAAGAGCACCAAGAATTCCGGCGAAGTTTTGTTCTTCATGCTGCATACGGTAGGAAGGGCCTGGGTTGGAACTTTCAAATACGATAACCAAGGTCCTTATCCGGTTATGCTTCTCAATGACTGATTCTGATTCGCAAGACGAGGGCAAGGAGTCCAAGTGTTTACTCACCGAATCTGATGAGCATTTGCAAGACGAGGTAGTGGAAGAGAGGTTTTCGATTGTGGTAGATATGGTGAACAGAAGACGTTTATTTGACCTTCTGCACTCCAAGAGGGGAGAACTATTGGAAAAGGAAAGAGTGTCAGCGACGATACTTTATATATTCCTATGGTTGGGACTTTCATTTGAAGAACTATACTTGTAGATATACAGGAATAGAGAATGAAGAAGGTTTTGGAACAACTTGTACTGGTTTTTCGCTCATTGGCTTTTGTGATGGCTTTTGTGATAGTTACTCCGATAACGTACGTTAATAAATGAGAACAAAACACAAGAAGAAGCAGAAAACACGAGAAAGATTACAGATATACTTTTTTTAAATATGTCTCATGAATAAATAACTAAAACTTCGTTATTGTGTTTTAAAAGGTTTTGAAATATTCTATTTTAAAAAATTGTTGACCACGTAATTATTTATCGCTTAATCACCTCGGAAAAGGATACTTTAGGCTTGTTTACGGTTTTAAACGACGAAAAAATGTTTCAGAAGTTTGGGCGAAAAAGTAACATTATTCGTCAAGACGCCCGTGAAAAACGTTATGATATAGGTAGTTGAGGCGAAGAGGGCACAGAAGAGGATGAACGTGATTAGGGTCCACGTCAACTCGCGTCTCGTAGAACTATCTCCTTTTATCCTGGTAAGTAGATAGAAAGTATGTATAATAAATGACTTCAAAATGGATTGCACCCAGAAACGGTCTTTCGCCGTACACCCAGAAACGGTCTTTCGAATATAGCTTACTATGAAAGACTAAAAAATGCTTGATTTGGAGTCTCTCGAATATCGACGCATGCTTGCAGATTTATCTTTCATTCATAATTAGGTGCATTGTTTATCAGATTTCGATTCATCCCGACTATTTTCCATTGCACCACTTTGTATAGCTCTCCGTAACTCCGATCCTCTCAGAATTGCGTTGCCTTTCACCATTAACTCTTCACGTTTTTCTACGTGTGCCTCTCGATCGATATCCGTGTGAATTTATTTGCCGTAAACTATAATCGAAAACCCGTCCTCTGAATTTTTTCTAAATAAAATAAGAGAGCTTCCTTACGAATCCGTTCTACCTGAACCTATAATATCGATACGTTAAAATACTGCCACTGTAATGATAAAAGTTTACTGTCTATGTTTTTATTTATTCACTAGGACTACAATCATTTAACCAAAACCATGTTTATTGTTGATTGTGAGTTAACTCTTTGTCTTTTTCATAAATGAATACATGGATAAATTAATTGATTGTAGACAAATTGATCAAACCACCGCACTTCAACCTCTCTTCTGTCTTAATTGTGAAATCTGGAGTTATGCTCCATTCACGACGCTTTCGCTTCATGAGCATGCGTGACTAAGAGAACGAGGCAATTGAGCCTTTAATAAGCACTATCGCACGGAATAGCAATGTGTCACCGTGGTGTAATGGTTAACACGCTCGCTCCCGGATAGAGGAGAGATGGTTGCATGGGTTCGAGTCCCCCCGGTGACTAGCTTTTTTCCGTGCGGTGGTTTGATCAATTTGTCTTCTCTACCAGGCGTCACTGCCTTAAAACTGTGTAACTGAGCATTTGAAGATTTAATTGATTGAATTAAGTGATTGATTATTATTCTCACAATCGGTTGAAGAAATATATTATCGGTGGATATAGTTGTATAATGTAAAACAAATTTTAGTGTTGATAAATACTCTTTAACACTCTCTAAGATAGTTCAATTCCTTATAACCTTAACCACACACAAAAAAGCGTATTAATAGTCATACTTACGAAAGCATAAAAGTGGAACTAAGTACTTTAAAACTATTCCAAATCGTTCCGCACACAAGTGTTACTATTCATACTTTGAAAGTATGAAAAGTAATAAAATTAAAGTATGCTAGGGATACTTTGAAAGTATGCTGTCTACACAATGAAAATATGCTAAATCTACTATTTTTTGTATTTTACTTTTTAAAAAATTTTCTTATTATTTTTTATTATATTTTATATTTTAATTATTTTTTTATATTAAAAAAAACTAAATTTTTCTTTGTTTGTGACTTTCGCGAAGGGCCTTTTTTCCCGAAAGGCGTTCCCGAAGGGCCTTTTTCAACGATAGCGCTTCACAATCAAAGTTTTTTTCCCCGATGCCTTTCTTCCAGAATGGTTCGGATAAATGATTCACACGATACGATTCGTATGTGTGCTTTTCCCGTTTCAAGTAATCGAGATAATAAGTGTATATACAGTGTGTTTCATAAGGATAGAGCCACCCCAAAATTTTGTGGTTTCAGGAAATTGGTGCTTGTAAATTATAATAGACTAAATGCATCTTTCTTGCCGCATTCAAAAACTAAAGGAGTACGAGTTTGAAAAAACTTAATTTTATTTTCACAGAAAAATCAATTTTTTTCTCGGAAAATTGACCAGTGCATAACGATAGAGCCACTCAAAATTTCAGCTCAAATCCGGCCGATGTAGGAAAAAATTATTGATTAAGATCTCGACAAAGATCTTTAGGTCATTAAATTCATAATGGGACGCGCTTGTTAACCATCCCTACAGGAACAAGCCCAAATCTACGTCATGGGAGCAACCTAGAGCAACCTAAGTCAACCGGGTTTGTAGATTGGATAAGTGCCAAGTAAAGGAAGAGAGCCACCAAGGCATAATTTCAAAAGTATTTTGATTGTGAGTATAAATTTTTTACTGTTATTAAATATAAATTTGTTGATTCAATCATAAAAAAATGACTCCAGAAAAAACAAACAAAAAGAATCTCGACAAAAAAATCAAGGAAAAAAGAAACGGCATACTTCAACGTATGGCCTGCAATACTTTGTTTGATTTCATGAAGGAAAAACTTTCGAGGTATGAAAAAGAAAACTTTTGTGTAGTATTCCGACAAACAGCATACTTCAGAGTATGCCTAAAATACTTTGATTCTATGAAAAAACCATTTTTTCGCAGTATGAAAGACAATACTTTGAGAAAGTATTCCTCGGAATACTTTCAAACGTATCGTTACGCATCCCACCCATACTTTGCTGGTATGAACTTTCATGTAAAAGTTTTTGTAAGCATTAAAAATCTTGCGTAGAGGGAAAATGAAAAATAAAAATAAAACATTGGAATCAGCACGGAGAGCATGAAAACCATTGAACCATTCTATGATGATCAGTTTGATACTCCATGTTTCAACATGAAATTTGTATATCATTGAGAAAAAAAGGTTTCCACGTGCTTGAACACTGCGCACCTTTGCTTCTGCAAACAAGACATTCGCTGGATGATTGATGTGTATGAGACGAAGCCAACGATTGTACACAATATCATCCAAGGGAATAAGGTGAGCATGTACTGTAACAGAAAATTTTGCTTGCAAATCCACTCGCGAGAAGGAATCTAATTAACAAAGCAATAGTGTTAAGAATAAAAATTAGATATGTTTACTCTTCAGAAAAAAAAATTGAGTTCTCCATTTCGTGAGAAGATTTCAAGCTGCGAAACTGATATGCAACAGCAACGTTTTATCAATTAATCGTTTTCCTTCTTCTCTGCTACACATTTGTGTTTGTTCCTCGAGAAATTTAGGATTTTTAAGAATTTATGAAATCCATTGAAAAATTGATGAAATCCATTAAGAAATTCATGAATTCCTCCAGAAATTCATGATTTTTTAGCAGTATGTAAATATTCCATAGCATTCTTGAGTTAAACAACAATGAAAACACACAAGGGTGATGTGTCGAAAGGTTGTCAAGTTCACGACTCCCACCCTAATGTTGTAACTGAACACGAGAGGTTCAGCGAAGAAAAATGGAACCATAGGCAGGAAGGCTAAGGCTGCGGTCGTGGCAAAAGCGACGCGCAGTGACACATCGCCCAGCCTCTGGAATGTTTTATGTTGACAATCAAGTAATAATGGAGCAATTCTGTAGGTGCTTTAATTTATGACTCTGAGAGAATAATAAGATTCTCGCTTTAATAACATTCCCAGTGGTGAGCTGAAACTCTAAAAATTTATTAAAACTTTGTGGATTTTATCAACTGATTCCGCTTATGCAAAAATTATTCAAATACGGCAAAAAAGTTTCATCGAACGCTTTTTTCACATGAACTTTGCAAGTTCCACAAATTAAGAAGTTAAACTGTAATCCAATGGGAGGCTGTAGAGTGAAGAAAAAATGCCCGTTGCAGTGAAGTACATGCGACGACTGTCTGTTCACCCAGAAAGCAGTAGATCGCGAGAAACTGGAAGGAAAGCAGTAGATCGCGAGAAACTGGAAGGAAAGCAGTAGATCGCGAGAAACTGGAAGGAAAGCAGTAGATCGTGAGAAACTGGAAGGCACGGTTTCTTTGATTGAATTTGACTATCTCATATCTTCATCTTAAAGTCTCAACTGCATTTACTTAGTCACTCGTTCGATATGAAGGAGGCGATTTCAAAGGGTTTTTGTTGTCCACTGTATTGATCATTCTTATTGATCATTCTTTAATAAAGCGAAATTCAAGACTGAGAATCTAATGATTCTAGTATCAAAATGAAACTGAATTGATCTAAGAAAAGAAACATGGAATACCTCCATGGCACGAGGCATAATGGTGTTGTTCGTAGATAAATAAAAATCCCAAGTGGTTGGAAAATGATGCGCAATAACAAGAAGCGTAGAGCACATTGCTCCGATGTCAAAAAACGCCTGAAATGTGATTCTTTCTTCTTTTTGAGCTTGAAAAAACTTCTTTTTTTTTAGGTGACGTATGTCATTTACAAAGATTCGAAAAGACATCATTATAGGTTTACATATGAGTGATTTTGTCCGGGCGTGGCTAAATGGTGGTGTGCGCGACTATTGTGTGAAGGTTACCGAGTTCGACCACCAACCCTGACAGATCCACCCAAGCTAAGGGGTTCAAGAAATGTTAGTGAAACTTTTGCACGAATCTACTCTCCCTACTGCCGCTACAAACACTAGCAGTTATATGGCGGGCAGCCACTGGTTCTACCAAAGTTGGTCTGCCCTGCATCTCGCGTTCCCTGCCGCGAGGCGGGAACAAGCATGAGGAAGATTATTTCCTCACATATGTGTGATATAAGCAGGACTACGAACAAAACGGTTGCATTATAACATGTTTCGACAGACCTGACAGCACCAAAGTCGAATGTAAATAGATTGGAAGAAGGATTGATTCCGATTGAGAAAAATGGAGCGCAGTTGGAGAGTATATAGAAGGAGAGTGGAGACATTGCAGAAGAGGAGAGGGAGTATGTAGAAAGGTCGGTGGATAAAGTGAATTCTCGCTTCTGATTCATTCATCTTTGCTTTGTCTTCTTAAGCTCCTGTTCCGTCAGCTTCTCCGGGAAAAAAGTCTATGGGCAAAATTGTGTGAGCAGTCCTAAGCTCGACCCTCATCCTGTCCGGGATGACGGCAGAACTTGGGGAATATCGTACGACTTCATAGCATCGGGGAAAAAAAATTACATTTACAGTTTTCAAATAATCTTTATGAATGTCGCTTGCTGAGTCTGCTCGCCACCATAGCCGTTAATTTTTAATGAAATAGCTTGAATGGTTTGACTATTGCACTATCTTAAACACAAAGATCAAAAATTTCAAAAACATTACCTGAGTTATTTGTATTTAACAACGAGTATAATGAAAAAAATATAGTCCTAATCACAAACTTCGCCTCAACGTTCCTGGGAATTTATATACTACATTCAATCTACATATTTATTACTCGTTACTAACTCCGCGGAATTTTTTTTTGAACAGCTCCATCTTTTATTTTAAAGACTGAAACACTCCGTGGGAGTAATCTACAGTCATTCACATTTGTAAATATAGTGAATGTACAACTAAAATGAAGAATGAATGAATAAACAACCAATAAATAAAAATATTGACTTATTAGCAGACGGCACGGGTTGTGTTTCAACTCAAGTTATTAAACATTCGGCTTTTCCTTTATCTCTCCTAGTTTTCTTTTGAGCAAAGTAAAACCTACTTTGTAAAGTGAAAAGTTTTGACAATATCAAGTTTCAACAAATTATTTCGTAAATTTTTTTCAGAAAATGCCGAAAAAATCTAGTAATTGAAAGAACACAATTTCAAGTAAGAAAAGGCGTAGAGAATACTCTCAAGATCAATTCAATTATTTATTTGTGTCAAACATTAAACAAAAAAGTATGCATGACACGAATACTGCCACGGATGTGAGTTAAGTGTTTAAGATAGACTAGTTGAGTATTTACAGAAGGAACAAAAAAACAAGATAATTCTAAAGACGCAGACGTGTTTTAGGAACACTGGTTTCAGATAAATTCAGTATAACTTTCTTGAACGCAATGGAGGATTTTAATATTACAATATTGTCAGGCAACTTATAAGAAGTTACTTGTTCCAGATATTCCAAATATAATAAGTTACTTATTCCAGATATCAATAACACGATAGGCACAAGTGTTATTTGAGCGTGATTTTTTAAAGGGAAGTACTATTCTTAGTGAGTGCGATGACCTATTTGGATAAGGTGAGGGTAAGATCGTAAAAAGAGAAGAGTAATCAATCACAAAGTTGCCATGAATACATTTGTGCACGAAACAAAGATCAGCATTAGTTCTTCTGTATTCAAGGGTGTTGAGGTTATGTAAATGAATACGAGAACTGTAACTCAAATTAGTTTGGCCATTTCAATAAAGTATTCTACGTGTGAAGGTTCTCTGAACGCTTTCCGGATCATTAACTACGCCAACAGACACAGGGGACCAAATTTCCGTCCCATACTCGAGTATGGGCAACATATAGGACTTGTAGAAAATAGGACAAAATATAGGACTATTTTGACCAAAATATATGACAAAATATAAGACTATTAAGACCGAAGTAGAAGATGTTTTAAAAGCCCTTAAGATTAGATTCATGCACTTGAGAGCCTTATTGACGGTTACATTAATATGGTTAGTAAAACTAAGCTTCTGATGGAAAAGTATGCCCAGGTCTTTGACTGTACTAGATGAAGGTTGTATATTGCCCTTAATGAAGTATATTGATTTTGGATTTTGAGGGCCACAGTTGGTAACGAAGCATTTCGGTATACATAGAGATGGTAAGGCTCCAATTAAGAGGTAGTCAACAATCGAGTTAATAGCTGATTACATTAGAATTCGGCATTGAGAAAATTTTTTAAAGTCATCAGCATAAAAAAATGTACACCATGAGGGATAACATCGACAATATCATTAATAAAGATGGAGAAGAATGATGACTCCAAGGAACTGCGTTGGGGTACACCGACCGTTAGGGTAAGTTCTACTTTTAGATAGTGAGGAAGCGATTAGAACTCGAGAACTACGATTATTGAGAAACGATTCAATTAGTCTGAGAAAGGAAAAATTAATTCCTAGTGATGCTATTTTATGAATTAGTCTATGGTTAGTTGAATCAAAAGCCTCATAAAAGTCTATAAGACATACAGGGTGATCAATATTTAATACTTGATGACACGGATTTTACCGCATATTTTCACTTAATGTGAGCGAAATCCCACTTTCTTCTCAACGAATTTCATTATCTGTCATACTATGATAATATTTTATAAATTTCACTCGAAATGACCTCCCCTTTTGTCAATGACAACCTCCAGACGACGGGGTTAGGCAGACATCGGGGACCGCAAAACCTCCTGGAGAATTTGGCCCCATGCTCGCTCAAGCGAAGTCTTGAGACCGGACAACGAGTTGTGGTTTTTCGTGCAAGCTTCACTCTCCAGGATGGACCAGATGGAGTATTCCATTGGATTCGAATCTGGACTATTAGCAGGCAATTATTTGGCGGGGATGAAATAGGAGAAGTTTCGTGATATCCACTCTTCTGTCTTGCTAGTATGAGCAGGAGCGCCGTCCTGCTGGAACGTTTAGTTCCGTCTCCCGAAGTGCCTCTGTGCCGAAGGCTTGAGATGATGTTCGCGGATCTCCGAGATGTACACTTGAGTTTTTATTTTGGCCTATTTTCTGACGAAAAAGAGGGTAATTCGACCCGTGGAGCAGATGCCAGTGAAAGCCATGATAGATTCCGGATGGGAAGCACGTGAGACTGTTCGGCCGGCAGTATCAGCTTCTTCAGAAGACTGAGCAAGCACCCTATCATTTTTTTTTGTTGTAGCTCCTCTCTACGGTGAACGTCTTCTCATCGGTAAAAAGGGTCATTAGATGCTCTCCAGTTGCGGTCCGCCTGTTCAGCACTAACTTTTTGAACGGGTGTAACAGCATTTGTGATGATATCCTCCATTATAGAGCTGATGATTGGAAGTGTGACCATGGGAATTCCGAGTTCCATGAGTTTCGGTGTATTTTTATATTTGATGAGAGAGGGTGTAGTAGGTCACATATCATCATCGGATAAATAGGGTGAGTGAGACAAAAAATGCGAGTGAGACAAAAAAATGCGAGTGAGACAAAAAAGGCGAGTGGACAAAAAGGTGAGTGAGACAAAAAAGGCGAGTGAGACAAAAAAGGCGAGTGAGACAAAAAAGGCGAGTGAGACAAAAAAGGCGAGTGAGACAAAAAAGGCGAGTGAGACAAAAAATGCGAATGAGACAAAAAAATGCGAGTGAGACAAAAAAGGCGAGTGGACAAAAAGGTGAGTGAGACAAAAAAGGCGAGTGAGACAAAAAAGGTGAGTGAGACAAAAAAGGCGAATGAGACAAAAAAGGCGAGTGAGACAAAAAAGGCGAATGAGACAAAAAATCGAGTGAGACAAAAAAGGCTTCCTTTTTCTATTCTTTATTCCCAAAATTCATTTAATTTCTTTATTCCTCGCACACAAACTCATTCGAGCAGAACAAAGCCCAATATAATATTGCATGGACTTTTTTTGTAGCGGTGAAGGGGTTGGGTGGTAAAAGCTAATTTAAAAAATGATACGATCAATCAATCAAGTTTAGTGAGGTCAATCATTAACAAGTGGCTTAGGAAGTACTTTTTCCTTGCAAAGGCAAAACAATTGTTTCTTGAAAACAAAGCTATTCTTCTGTATACTGGCAACTTCGATAGGCAAAGAGTTCCAAACAGATAACTATCGAGAAAAACATGTAGAAATAGAACAATCATCAATGTTATGAGCCGTAATTCGTGAGAACGGCGTGAAAATCTCAGAACAGCAGAAGACCAGAACAATTCCAATGTCTCAAGCTCACAATTTCTGAGGACACATTTATGAATGAGCAGAAGATCACAGATTGCACGACGATACTCAAGAGTTTCCAAATCCAACATGTGTTAATAGTCTCTCAGAATAGGGTAGTATTGAGTGATCTCGACAAAATTCTTCTAGTAAACGAACGCTGGATTATAAGAACAAGGTGGAGAACGTTTCACTTCAAAATTGATAGCGACAAATTCCAGGCAGAACACCAATCTGTTATACGATCTAGGGCTAATTGTGAACTTTACAAGTAGAAGGAGCGCGTCCCATAACTTTGATTTTATCGGCATAAGTACAGAATTTATAGACGTATTTATAAACGCTCGGTTTCATTGTTCAGTTTCATTTGTGTTTACCCATATACTATCTAAATATTCTTTATAGCATGTATAATGTATGTATCTACCACGTGATTCTTTTCGCGTAATAAAAAGTTCAAAGTTCAAAGAATCGAACAGAGTCAGGAATCAAATGTTTCACGGAATCGATATGTATAAATAATGAACAATAGGAAGCCTAATGAGGAGCCTGAAGGAGCTGACTCGACTTGGGCAGGAGTGGAAAGAACATTATCCTCAACGACTGTTTTGGTGCGCCCTCCAAGCAAACTAGATAATAATTTTTCAACTGGGGAAGAAATTCCGTAAAACTCTATTCTAATCAAGAGTAACCTATGATCCAATCAATCGAAAGCTCTACTGATATCAAGAAAGTTCATGTCAACAGGTATGTATTGTTATAATGAGTCAACCACGAAGGAATGAGATTCGACTAAAGAAGTGACAGTGGACCTCCTAGCCCAAATAAAGAGCAGTTTGAGGAATTAGTTGCAACTTGACGAACAATTTGCGAAGGCTACGCGAATATCGAGATGATTTATTTGTAAGGTTCTGAATTGGCACATGCATATCAATTAGCGAGTTGATGAAGGTAACAAGATGGTTCATGAAGGTTTCCACATCCAAAAAAACTCGGCTAATCATAATTTCATTATGATTAGCCGAGTCACTCGACCGTTCAAACAGTAATCACTTACTCTTTTTTCCAGAGGCCTTCCTTTGAGCCTCCTCTTTCAATGTCTACAGTAGAGCCAGACATATATACAGCTGGATAAATAAAGTAGCACTACTCTCAAAGCCTTGAAGTATCAAAGGTGAGCATAAATAATCCCTTCTGAAAGAGACAAGAAAAGCTAATTGAGTGACTAATGTTCTCACATTATTTCCAGGAAACGGCATAGAATTACAGCTTTTATTGCCTCCTCGCGTCAATCAGAAGCACCTTTACGGGCCATACTCCTTCAAGTTACTCACGTTTGCACCTGTTCTTTACCTAAAAAAAGAAGGAATTTTTTAGGTAAGCGAAAACAATCACATATAAGGGGAACTAAACTACGCAGTATCTCTAAGAAAGCCGAACAGCTTTTTTGAGAGGGCTTCAACTAAACATTTGAAGGTTTATCATCCATCCTCCATTACTCTTCTGTCTTAACTGTGAATTCTGAAGTTATGACAAGATTCACGATCCCTTTGCTTCATGATGAGCATGCGTGACTAAGAGAGCAAGGCACTATCGTGGTCCACAGACGACCCTGTTCTCGGACGGGACAAACGCTGAAAAGAAGAAGAAGAAACGCTATGGTGGTGCATTGGTAACGTGCTTGATGAATGGGTTACAAATTTCTAACAATTTTATTCACCAAAGGATGAGTTTTCAAGACTCATCTGCTAACATGGGTAGTATCAAAGCAAGATAATGTTCAAATTTAAATGACACTGTGGAGCAAATCTTTGATATTTGTCGTGTAGAACAATTAACCGACAAGTATGAGATGATTCATCCGGAGGGACTGTTTGGCGCCAAAACCGAATATTATTGAAGCTGAACGTAAGGCAGAAAAAAACTACCATTTTTGAAGAGTGAAAATGAGAAGAATGAAAATAAGAAGGTTCAATCCCGCCCGGTAAACTAGCTTTTTTCCCCCGTTTAATCGATTGATTCTTTTGTTTACTCGATTGTCGACTTCAATGTTCAATTATGGAAACAGCTTTCAATTGATTAATTTTAAGTTCACTGTACTTATGCAGTTCCAAACTTTCTTTTTTCCTTCAACATTAGAGCTGAGTATTCTTTCTTTTATATTCGAGAGCGAAATGTCGTGCTATGAAGCTTCTTGAAAGATTATTAGTTTTAGATGAACTCTCAACACTTGACAGACTGCTAATTTTTGAATTAAAAAGTGTGGCAGTCCTGTGAATAACAACTTGGAATCCGGTTTCTCCTAGTTACTTTTACAATTGAGCTCATGATTCTTCCATCCAATTAGAAGTGTTCATTCTTCTTTTTCGGAATAGTCAAGAGACTTTGTTCTTAAAAAAATTTTCATGTAATTTATCGGAGTTTCTATTTTACGCTAGTTTCTTAGTTTTACTAGAAGATGAGTCAGTTTTAGCTGAGTATAAACTGTTGCGAAGTCTGGAAAAATTAATCAGTTTTAGTCAGATCTTGAAATTGAGTCATATCTCTTAGTTGAGGTACCTTTTGGCCCATATAAATTGAGTCATATCTCTTAGTTGAGGTACCTTTTGGCCCATATAAATTGAGTCATATCTCTTAGTTGAGGTACCTTTTGGCCCATATAAATTGAGTCATATCTCTTAGTTGAGGTACCTTTTGGCCCATATAAATTGAGTCATATCTCTTAGTTGAGGTACCTTTTGGCCCATATAAATTGAGTCATATCTCTTAGTTGAGGTACCTTTTGGCCCATATAAATTGAGTCATATCTCTTAGTTGAGGTACCTTTTGGCCCATATATTTTTTGATGTTCAATGTGTTGTCGTGCGTTTAGCTATGTTTCTCAAAGAGAATTTAGGGCATGTTACTTTTTTTCTTTCAAGGAAGTATGTGGTGCCATGCATTTTATTGTTCAATTTACTTTATTATTACACAGTAAGCGATTCTTTCCCGATTTCATATAAGCGTTCACAAATGTGAAAACGTGTTTTCTCTTAGTAATTCCGAAAAAAAAACTAATTCGATAAGCGGGTTAATTATAACAACATTCACAAAGAGTAAATCACTTCACAAGTTAGAACGTTTATGGTTTTTATGGGAATTTACCTGTCTCATCAACATATGTACAACCGCATTAATCGATCTGAGAAGATCGAAAGAAATTCGAAACAAATTTGATCTAAAACTTCATTTTTTTCCGGAAAGAAGTATTTTTACAGAGTGGGAGGCCTTTAGTTACCCTCCAACCTGGAGGCATTGATTTTTATTGATAAAAAAGCTCAAACAACTATTAATAAGGTGAGGGGATTAGTTACCCAGCTCATTATAGGTCACATTTACAGGTTAAAATTATGGAGATAACGGCGAATCTTCAAACGGGGGATGGTTTAGAATAATCAAAAGCGAGCTATAAGTCAACGACAATGAAGCGAGAGAGATATGGCAATATAGAAGGTCTAAAATGCTGACATTCGTTCGCTTCTTAATTCCAATTCCCTCGGTATTATTTTCCAATTTTTTAAAAGATTTTATTGATCAACATAGTTGGAGTGCATCGGCCAGATTAGTTACGCGAATAACGACGGGAGGCTCCGTTTGGTCGTGGGATACCAGGAGGTTTAGTAGCAGATCGAGCCTCTGGAAGGAGCACAGTACCCGACAAGCTCGGGTCTTGCAACGCATCAGCTCACTGCGGTTGTTTGACGCCCATAAGGTCTGAATTCGTTTATACAAGAGCAAAGAGCCCATGAAAACCATTGGTCTATTTAAGTGATTCATTCCACTATTTTTGATCTTAGTAAATCGTTTGAGCAACGATGGGCTGAGACTATGAATGAAAGAAATCCATCGCACGGGCAAAAAAAGGCACTCGGCCGGGAGCGAACCTCCGCTGCCTAACCGGGGCTTGTAAAGCGTCACCAACCAACCTAGCACACATTGTCCCATGCAATTTCTTGCTATGTCTAAGGCACAGTGACCGTTCTTTCTAGTCATGCATGCTCATGAAGCAATTGCGTCATGAAAGGAGTGTAACTCCACAACCCATGATAAAGACAGAAAAAATTATTGTAGAGAGAATTCATTCAACTAATATGCGTCACGCAAGGAACTGCTTTCATTTTCATAGAATAGATAACCAGAAGCTAATAAATATATCTATCTTTTCGCCCACATGTTATTCTTCGCTTGCTTGATAAGTTGAGCCCTCTGCCTTCGGCTTCACTCATCAATAAACCCTTATGCAATCCTAACTCTCGAAATTACACTTAAAGTTCCATGATTCAGCTATTTTAAGTAACCTATATTTAAATATAATTTTCGCGTATCAGGTTTTACGTTATGGAGAACGTAGTATTTTGAAAAAGTCTGATTGTTAACCAGAGAGGAAGAGCTGATAGAAAATATTTGAGACAAATGATGATTTCAGTCATGATCACGGGTGTCGATTCATTCATAATACAATCTTGTTTGAGTTTTTTACCTGGCAGAAGGCAATTTTTGCTTTTTTTTTTACCTGACAAGATGCAACTGAGAAGCCCAGAATCTCTTCCAGGAGTGGCGGTGAGACATGACATCTCTCGTTAGTAGCGCTCTCGTCAGAAATCTAACAATGAGCGAGAATCAAAAAAAACTGTGAGATTTTTGTGCTGTCTTCTTGCACTCAATATTCCAAAATATATTCGGATTTACGACGTTAAAAGCGATCAATAATCAATATAATTATGCGATACTAATCGAAGAGCATGTTCCCAACAGTCAGTTAGTTCATTATTAAACTCACATGAAGTGTCAAATAGAAAACTTGAAGATTGACATTAGTCAAATACAGATCTGCAATCTTCAGACATAACTATTCGACGCTTTCTCTCTGAGTAATCATAAGACTAACAGAAAGCGATAGCTTCCAATGTTGACGACTGCGGTCCACTTCGAGATCATTCACGACACGACAACAAAGAGGCTTAATTCACATGCTTTCATTAACCAGTCATTCACTGAGAATGAGTGTTTGCGCAATGAGGGTTTGTGTTGACTATTGTACGAATGGCTCAAAGTTCGACCCTTACCCGGACACATCCATACAAACCAAAGGGTTTAATAAATGTTGGTAGAGCTTGCACAAATCTGACTGTTCTCGATGCACCTAAACACAGTCAATACCAGTGAACCAGAGCCAAAATTAATGGTTCTTCCAAGATATATCTGTATCCAATCTGTAAAGAGCGCCGCGATGCCGGCTTAAAGCCTAGAACATTTATTCATTTACAAAGAAAAAACACGTCAAATGCTTGCCTACAGTACCGTCGTGATTCACTGGAAATCAACTGCGATGCTGAAAAGCTGACCATAACTAGAACTGTCTTGTCGAGCATCCAGAAACGACGCTGCCTCAAGACATCTCCAATGCGAGCTATTCCGAGAGAGAGATACTTCTCTATCAGAGTTGAAGCAGACAATTGTTTCCGCAAACCCAAGTCTGAACAAAACTATAAGCAATCCAGCACAACCTTTGCAATTTTTCCGAATATCCATAGTCTCCATGGGTAACTTGTAACTCGAAACACACTGGCAACAGTGGCCATTCGTGACTCTACAGCCCTAAGAGCCTGTCACGGATGGAGCCGGATTATCCAGTCCAGAATCGAGCGCGACCTCAGGTGGCGGATAGAGGGACGCCTCCCTACGAAGAATTCGTGCTGGGAGGTAGCGGGAGAAATCCCGCCGCGGACCAAAACTGGGTAGTATAGCTCGTCAAAGGAGGACGATGCCGGACCGGCCTGGGCATGCCACCGGACAAAACATCAGCCGATACTCCGCTATACTTTTCAATGGCGAGTCGAGGCGCCAGTAAAATAACCTCTTGCCCTTCTCCGGTTAACGAATGGGTCTCGCCAAGAGGATCGCCGACTGCGGTGCGAGTGTAGACGGAGAAACTCTCTCCGGACTCAAAAGGATCCTCACCACCAACCTATCCCAAAAGGACTCCCCTCGACAGGACCTATGGGCAAGACAACAACAACAACAACTTGTGATTAACCAAATTGGTAAAACTCACCATGGGTAAGCTGCAAGTACCAAAATTGGTATAAACTACTCAACCGAGCGGGCAGCTCTAGTAATAAAGTTCAGCGAGCGAGAGACGGATGAGAGATCAGGACATTCAAATAATCAACACTGTAAAGAATCGCCCTCTTTTAATCATACTAGCGCACCCTTCCCCCAAAATGAGTCTTGACAAGTTCAAATGACCTATGCGGATAACCACACACTCAGTCACTTGAACATGCACAAAGACGTCAAGATTCGACGATACATGAGGAAAAATTTCTATCAAATAAAACTTTAAAGATTCTACACAAAATGAGCACTCCTCGAAAACTATTAAATTACACAAAAACAAATTTTCAACCACGAAGAGGGTTTGAACCCAGTCATATCCCTATCTCCAACCGGCGGTGCGAGCGCGTTTTCAGTTAACTACAGAAGACATTTGATTATATGGCGGAATTCGATGACAAGTACCTAATGTGCTGGGCATAGTAGAAATGAAGGCCCTTGATGTCATCGCATCATTTGTGGTGAATTCCGTGGAATACTGTAAGAATACGCAGAATAAGCTTTTTGTAAGACGATCATTTCGCTTCACGCCTCTGATTTTGCTGTAAATAAGAATCTATGTCTGTTCCTATTTTCTCTATGAACCAATATTACTCTTCTTTCAAAAAAAAAACTTTCTAAATTCTACCACGAAACTCTCTTTCTTTCTCTCTGTTGTTGTTGTTGCCGGTTGTAGCCGTCATCTAAGAGCGAGACCAACGTGATATGTCTCTTTCTCTCTCTCTCTCTCCCTCATCTCCTATTTTTCTCTCTTTCGTTCTCTATCTCCCTCGGCATTTCTCCCACTACCTCCCTCTCTCAATATCTTTCTAGTTAGTACCGCGATGAAGAGTGAATATCTCCGTCTCTCTGAACACATGAAAAGAGCTACTCACACCAATTCCCTGCTGCTTCTCCGCTTCCCCGGGGAAAATTATCCTTCGACCCGGGTTCGAATGAATAGCTCCCGATGTCATTCCAGAAGCAGATGAACGCGGAGGTGAGTCTGCCTAGATGACACTCCAATGACATTTTTTCTAGACCTATAATTATCATCGACTTTTTTCTTCCGCTGACCTCATTATTCCGGTAGTCTTATACATACATTTTCCTCATTCAAAACTCGCAAGGAATATACACATTTGAAATTAAAATTTTCCGCTATTTGCCGATGAAAGAAACATTGCTCAAAAATAAATTTTCACCATCTTCTTGCTCATCTTCGAAGGAAGAGATGGAGCCGGTGGAGAAGGCCGTCTTTTAGGGGAGTCAAACCAGTACACAGAATGGGTCTCCTCAACACAAACAACTATAAAAATAGGTCTTTTCGTGTAAAAAAACGTCCTCTCATGAAAAAAACTGGTTATGTTTACGAATACTAAGTAAAAGACTATTTTTACATTATGTATTTAAGAAAAACGGTTTTCCTCACAAACAAAAACGGGTCCCCTCAACGCACTGAAACTCATGGAAAGAAAATGTCGCTTTTAGGCGTTCAAAAGAGTCAAAAGAATTTTTGAGAATATGTTTGGATATTGAAGATCTATGCCTAATACGTTCTCTTTGATTCATGTGTTATACTATGTATGATACGTAAGCAATGGTGTAAGAAACTAGTCTTTGAAGACCAGGTAAATTTGTAGCAACTCTCTTATGTGACTATGAGGAATACTCACATCGACTCACTTACTAATAGATGAATGGTACAGAATATATACTGTAGAAATTGTAACCGAATACTGTAACTGTCGAATGCAAACCATCGTTTCCGGCTGGATAAGCTGCTGTGGCTGAGGATACATATTTCCACTATCTTGCCGTTCATATCGGTGGAATTGCGATTGAGCAAAAGACTCGACGGGGGATTTGTGTTGGGGACCTGAAAAACCCTCGGAAGGACTACGGTATCCATCAGTCCACCACAATATTGACTTAAGAAACCAGATGGATATGTTATATGCGGGTTAACCGTATATCGTGAGGTATCGTAGTTAGGAAATCCTGAGAATGGCGTATATATATTAGCCTTGAGATTGGCATTGGCAACGAAAAAAACCATTATGGTCAGCGAGCCTTGAGATCGGTTGGAGAAGAAATCACAGACGTCAAAAACAGAGTGGCCGAAGTTACTCTGAAGTGCGAGGGACTGGATGCATTGATAGCTAAGTGAAGAAAGCTTCGCCTGGGTAGCCAAGGGCGCGGGTTCGGTTCCCCATCAATGCACAACTTTTGCACGAATTATTTTCTCTGTTCTCAGGGTAACTAAGAGTGAGTACGAAAATATTAGACAAGTATCCGGAGCGAATCTGTAAACCCCTAATGACCCAAAATAGCCTATGTTAGAAAAAAAAGGATTAATTCAAAAATGCACGGAATACTGACGTGGCGGGGAGGGAAACAAGTCATGGGGTACTGTAGTGTCGTCAGGCTCGGCGTGTTCATGTTGCAACGTGATGTGATTGGTTGCAACATGTTGATGAGGTACCGTACTATTGTCGTTTCCTCCTGCATTTCCGCGGTTTCCCGCACCACGGCGCGGTTCGACCATTTGTGTTTTCTGTTAAACAGAGCCATTTAGGAAATGTCTCGAAATCAAGGGTTTCATATGAAGTATAAAAAGGACGCAGAGGCTCCCCGAAAACTGGGAATTATCCTGAACAGAGACCCACTTGTTGCAATATGAGATAGTTTTGGGAAGGAAGCTTTTACTTACGGGTCTGTCTTTGAAATTGGAAAAGAGAACCGCAGACCACAGACCGCATGACTCACTTAGTTAACTCCTGCTTGAGATAACGCACGAACAAAAACTATTCTAGGAAGCGTTGCCGAACCCAGCCTTCTCTCTCTTGCCGGGAGCAAGCTCGTCACCCCTACACACTCAAGGACACCCAGCTAATCTGAGCGATAGGTATATACATACAGGAGAGGCTCATAAGTAATTTAAGGAATAGTTTGAACGACCTCAATGTAAGTGAGTTCATTGCTTTATTAAAAATACGAGCTCTGAATATGGCAATTCTTAAAATCACTCCTTCTTTGGGCTATTTTTTGGTTATTGTTGAAATCATATATGTTTCGAAGAATTTAGTTCATCGGAATGTACCTTGGCCAGTGGACGTTCTCTGATTCGTTGATCCTGTCTCTCAAAGTATGAGGCGATCGTTCGATTCATGTATGCACTGTAATCCGGGTGTTACTTAGCACCCGCACAACTTTTTCGAGTGCATAGAACTTTTCTACCCGCAGTGCGGGTCAGAGAAACACCCTGACTGTAATGATCGTTATTTTATAATTTTTTTCTCGAAGTTCTCTATTCCAAAGTTATAAAGAAAGAGAGAGAACAAGTCGAAGAGACAAAATGTGATGATGGGAGATTAAGACATAAATACAAGGTTTTTGGAAAGAAAATAACAAGAAAGAAAAAAATCGAAACTTAAAAAAAATGATAATTTAAAACAGGAATCAAAAGCTAGAGCCTAAGCTAGTTTTTTAAAATTACTTGATGATTCGTCTTTTTTTATCCTCTGAAACTTATGAATGATGATAGGTCACTTTCACTGTTTTCTATGCAGAAAATGACCGTTGTTTGAGCGGGAAAGTCTAGAAGTATGATAATTTCTCTGTCCTCTGCCCATTCCTGTTGTTGTTGTGGTTTTCCCATTGAAGATCTCCGGTTGCGTAGACGAGGTCTTCTTGGTTATGGCTCAGAAAACAATGGCCTTGCCTACATCAGTTATCTAATCACATTTATTTCTCCTTCTCTCTCGGGGTTTTATTTGCCATACCTGAAGCTTGCTTCTCTTTTTTCCAGACTTCATCGCTCAAACAGCCGTTTTTTGGACTTTTAAGAACAATATAAAGCCTACTTTGTTGAAAAAGCTTGATATTACCTTCCATGTTGAAAGTAAAACCAACCGAATCTTCATATCTCAAAAACTTTTCTGACTTCGTAGCAGCCCCTATCTTACGCTACCTCTCAGACTGCGTAGCAGTCCCGTTTCCATCACCCTTCGTCGTTTTGTTCTCGATAGGTAGCCGCTGGTGGGGGATAATGCTGAGCGTTCCTCGGATGGGCAAGTCTTCTACTATCTCTTGACAATCTGCATCATCACAAAAATAAGCTTCTTTCAAAAAATCATCTCACCCATAGGTAGCAAATTTCCTCGGGTCCCTACCATTCTTCGCTCGCTCGTCTTCTCGGCACCATCTCGCTGTCCACTTTTCATTTCTCATCCTCTTGCTCGTCCATGCTCACTCACGCTCTGACTCGCCTTTTACTATCTTATGTAGAAAACCTCTCCGCCCTTCATGCTATTTTTTATAAGTGTAGCTCACCTCTTCTACCCAACTTTTACGGAAATAGTACAAGACCAGGGGTTAAATTTTAGCCGGACCAGCTATGTTGGCGCATACATGTTCACGCGGAGAATGATTTACATTTGATTTTCCTTCCATTCTACTTAACTCTTCCTCTAATTGCTTTTAAATTCTTCTTAGCCTCTTCCAACCACGATTTTTCTTAGCATGATGTGCAGGCTGCACCAGTTGGCGATTATCTTGCCTTCCAGTTGGGATTCGGCAGACCTGGAGACTTTCTGGTCTGTCGTGAATCTGTGATTGAATATTAATGAAACCAATTGGACAAATGGTCCTAAAATAAACTTCTACCTCGGGCAAATCCACTCAAACCGAAGAAATTCAGAGAAAAAATTGGTAATGTTTGATGACACTCTTATCACTGCTGCTATGTACTCTTGTGAGCAGGCCAACTGCCAAGGAGCGTGTAGATCAACAAGACTTATGATGATGGAAGGGCGACATTGGAGAGTGACCGAAAGTGTGAGATGGTCGACCTATTCTGAGGCCTATATGAGATGCCACGCCCATACGAGATGCCACGCCCCATTAAGCGGTCTATAAAAGCCAGTGGAAGAGGATGACAGGGACCTTACCCTACGAGATCCCGATCAGTGGACCGAGCCCGTGACTGACCCCTCCCCATTTCTATTTCGCCGTAACGATGCATATACCTTAAAAGCCAATAAATGGATCATTGAATACTTTGTTTGTGTCTGGGGTACATTCACATTGGGGCCGAAAAGCACACTTCCCTCACTGGTAGCAGCGAGTGGCTGACCTAGTCCGGAATAGGTCAGTCACCGCCTCTCTCTCTTCCAACCCCCCTCTTTTCTTTTTTTTCCCCTCACACTCTTCCTCGTTTCCAAGTCACTGTTTCTTTTTTTCTTTTTCTCTTCTCTTCTCTCAGAAATCTCAATACTCTGAAGTTTCATTTGATTGCCACTCCATTGTTCTCTCCTTTTTTTTTCTCGTTAATATGCTTAATTCATACTCTGAAGTCTAAAGTTTCATTGAGATGGTCGACCTATTCTGAGGCCTATATGAGATGCCACGCCCATACGAGATGCCACGCCCCATTAAGCGGTCTATAAAAGCCAGTGGAAGAGGATGACAGGGACCTTACCCTACGAGATCCCGATCAGTGGACCGAGCCCGTGACTGACCCCTCCCCATTTCTATTTCGCCGTAACGATGCATATACCTTAAAAGCCAATAAATGGATCATTGAATACTTTGTTTGTGTCTGGGGTACATTCACATTGGGGCCGAAAAGCACACTTCCCTCACTATGGTCGACCTATTCTGAGGCCTATATGAGATGCCACGCCCATACGAGATGCCACGCCCCATTAAGCGGTCTATAAAAGCCAGTGGAAGAGGATGACAGGGACCTTACCCTACGAGATCCCGATCAGTGGACCGAGCCCGTGACTGACCCCTCCCCATTTCTATTTCGCCGTAACGATGCATATACCTTAAAAGCCAATAAATGGATCATTGAATACTTTGTTTGTGTCTGGGGTACATTCACATTGGGGCCGAAAAGCACACTTCCCTCACTAAAGTATGCGATCCAAAAAGAGAACGCAGACGAACATACAACTCGTATAACTAGTTTTTTGTTGTTGAATAGAGCATAGATTTCACCCGCATCGCGGGTTTAAAAAACATTGATCGTGATCCATCAAACAGTAACTGGTTTCACCAGATTGGTACTGTACCTTGACTCACGAAAAAAGGGCAAGAGAGGTCGTCATGATATCTCACTCGTTTAGACTCCTCACTTCCGTGGTAAGACGACAAAGATAAATAAGGATGAAAAGTAAATTCTTGGAAAACTACCCTCATAATGTGAGTCAATCTAAAATATTTTTCCTATTGACTACTTTTTCTAAGCAAAATACGATGCTAGGGAATAACAGATATCTTGAAGCCAATTATATAAAAAAAAAATAGTTCGTTCTTGCAAAATGGTCACAAAATCAGTGAGTTGCAAGCTAGTCACGGGAGTCCGAAACTTTTATCCGCTCTTAAGAAAATATTCTAGGACAAATCTATGCGCTCCGACAATTATACGCATATTTGGTTCACACGACCCTCTCTATTTTCATAAAAAGCTCTCGACATTTCTACAAAGTCTGCCGTTACCTTATCATGAATATTTTGATCTACATGCTTCTTACGCGTGTAGTTTGAACCAGTCACTTTCAGCTAAACAAAACCTCCTCACCAACTAACTGAAGCTTCTCAGACTTTCTAACGATGACGCTTGTACAACTCCGACTTTGTTATCATAGTGCTCGGATTAACTCCCCCCTGAATTCAGTTTCGAACACTCAGATTACAAAACGAAATTCGCTGACTCTCTATGAAAGGGTCTCAATAAATTATTCCACGGACAAAAGTTTCGAGACGGGATCGAACCCGGCCATCTCTCTTTCTTTATCGAGCGTACCACTGCGTTACCAGTTATAATTTGTAAGGATGAACTTGATAATCAACCCGGAGGGGAGAGTACGGCTCAATCTTGACGGTAGGCTGCACTGTCGCGGCTGGCGCCATTATGCGACGGTTGTCCGGTCGATTTACACCTAGTCCACAACAAAAATATTAATTAGAGTGCTTTATTATTTTCATATGCATTTGTTTCATCGTGGCATAATGTCCGGGCGTGGCACAATGGTAGTGTGTTCGACTATTGTGCGAAGAGTCCCGAGTTCGACTCCCACCCCGGACAGATCCACCCAAACCAAGGGGGTTAAGAAATTTTGGTAGTGCTCATGCACGAATCTGACTCTATCCACTGCTGCTAATCAAACCAGCAGTGGTGATCAAGCAGTCAGCAAATGGTTCTACTTGGATAGATCTGTCCTGCATCTAAGGAGAGCGCGTACCCTGCCACGAGGCGGGAACAAGCGCGAGGAAGGTTATTAGTATTAGATTTGTTTCATCTTGTGCATCAATTAAACAAGATCCAATGGGATGGTGTTTTTCGAGACCTTCGGGTCCATATAAAGATCCTTTTGAACTTTTTCCGTCCACATTCGCACAACTTGCAAGTGAATTCTGGGCAAAAAAGGGGTGAGTGGATTACGAAGAGCTGACTGGCCCCAAAAACTATAACTTGCATGGTGTTCATGTAATGTATTTGAATTGCATAGATCCTTTCTTACCTCGAACTGGTAGAGGAAGTTCCGGAAGAGTTGTGGTAGGCTGATTTTTTGGTGCTTCTCTATCGATTTGTTGACATGCTAGTGCTCTTTTATCGATTGAATGATATGCTGATGCTTCTCCACCGATTGAATCTACTCTTGTCTTCGGAAAAGGTCGAACTGCTTGCACTTCTTTACTAACAGCTTCAGTCGCCGTAATTTCTCTGGAAAAACCTCTTTTCAAGAATTTCCTCTTCATTGTGCCTTTTAACCATAATTGATTTGTAGTTTGCCTATAGATCTTTCAAAAAAGTTTAGACACAGTTTAAGAAGGATCCCTAAAATATTCGAAATGAATTCCTTTATATCCGCATCGCTGTTGACGTTCTTCTTCGCGGATCCCATTCGTTGACAGGTTAAATGCGAGACTATTCCGTTTAAAGCTCGTATCTTTGTGATAGCGAGTCAAGGCACAAGTAAAATAGTATCTAGCTCTTCTTCGGCCAACGAATACATCTCTCGAATAGAAACTCCTCTAGACTCGTAAGGACTCTAACCAAACTTGATCAAAAGACTCTCTTCTGAGTAAACAACAACAACAGCAACAACAATAACTCTTCTGAGTAAACAACAACAACAGCAACAACAATAACTCTTCTGAGTAAACAACAACAACAGCAACAACAATAACTCTTCTGAGTAAACAACAACAACAGCAACAACAATAACTCACAACAGAAGTTATCGAACACAAAAGCTTGGAAAACCAACCCAATTTTCAGGGAGAAATCTTTCTCAACAAGATGTGAAGGAGAAGAATCACGCGCGAGACGCACGAGGAACGGTGAAATTGTGGACTGGCTGAGTAACCATTATACTAATCACTCACAGTCAGGGGTTTTTTAGTGTGCAAGAAAAAGGTACTTTTTTTCTTCACATAAGCGCCCCTTATGATTTGGAAGAACAGAGGCCCGCCGACAGAAGGTCTGACATGACTATTCAATTCCTGCTCAAAGTTCGGTTCTATCTCTATCCACTCTATCCGAGGTATACCAAGCCCTGAAGACCTACACACTTTTTTGGCGGGTGGTAAGAAGCAACCTGTTAGTATCAATAAACAAGTGGTTAAAAAAAGTATGACTATCCGGTTTTTTTCCAGCCGCAGAAAGAATGTGTATATCAATATGACTAATCTTGAGGGAACAGTAGGCCTTTGAAAGAGCCCGAGATGGAGACGATCAGAGCATTTGAATCACTAGTTTTCTTTATCAGCGCATAAATTTGACCCGCAGTGCGAGTTTGAGAAACAGAAATCTTTCGATCGCATTATTTTAATTCCAGCCCTTCCCCCACGTGACCATATTTTGATGATCAATCGAAGGTACAACCGCGGTGTTAATTATCCCCTTAAAAACAGCGTGTAGTTAAAAAGACTATAAATAGGCGAATCACAAGCTTCCAAGAGAGACCGAGTGCTCAATACAGACAAAAGTCTTTCAGAAAAATAATGAACTTGAGATCGATTTCCTTCTTCGCCCTGCCCAGTACGAACGGAGCCATGTACGGTTTTCTGTAAGGAAAGCTCCAAATTGAACTAATGAACTAACAGATTGAAAAAGTCACATGTTTACTATGAAATACTTCTTTATACTCCATTTTCATTTCATTCGAGAATTCCACAGCTTTTTGAACTTTGATAAAACGAATACTGCAACTGGGGCTAGACTTCATGGTCTTTCGTGTTTCCTTCGTGATACCCAGAAAAAAAAACATAGAGAGAAAGATGAAATGAGGAACATTGAGCGTGAGTTCTCTAAAGAATTACACACTATTTATATGTTCTGTGTTACCATACAGTACCTCGTGAAGGATCTGTCTAGACATACAGTATCTTAGGGAGATTCTTGGTTACAGACTGCTTTTGAAACGACCAAATTACATAGATTATATTCCACTGAACAACCGTTTTTGAGCAGAATAGTCTAGAATATGAGAAGCTTCCCCTTCTCTGCTCTCTAAGTTCAGCTCCCTTCTCAAAATTTTTGTTGTTGTTTGCCCATAGGTCCTGTCGAGGGAAGTCCTCTGGGATAGGTTGGTGAGGATCCTTTTGAGTCCGGAGAAATTTTCTCCGTCTACACTCGCACCGCAGTCGGCGATCCTCTTCGCGAGACCCATTCGTTAACCGGAGAAGGGTAAGAGGCTATTTTACTGGTGCCTCGACTCGCCATTACTAAGTATAGGGGAGTATCGGCTGATGTTTTATCCGGTAGCATGCCCAGGCCAGTCCGGCATCGCCCTCCTTTCACGAACTATACTATCAAATTTTGGTCCGCGACGGGCAAGCCCGCTATCTCCAATGCACTTGTGCAAAGAGACATCCCTCTATCCGCCACCTCAGGACGCGCTCGATACCGGTGAGGATGAACCAGT
The DNA here is from genome assembly GCA_964056735.1 of Allodiplogaster pararmata. NCBI lineage: Eukaryota > Metazoa > Nematoda > Chromadorea > Rhabditida > Diplogasteridae > Allodiplogaster > Allodiplogaster pararmata. The sequence goes on along the minus strand of OZ057407.1, from coordinate 41,529,653 downwards.
CCCTTGCGATGGTGTGAACTTGTGGGATTATCATCAAAGGCGAGCCTTCTCAATATTCAACTCAGAGAGCTTTAGCTTTTTTCTAAACTTTTCAAAAATTGCAAGTGCCTTGGGTGCTCAACCATAAAACGTACTGGCGAAAAAAACCCACATTTTGTGTCGATTGGTTTCCTTCGGTAGCTTCTTTGCCAGAAAGTTGGCCCTGGAGAGTGGTGGGGTGGTCATGGGACAGCTGCCTCCGAGCACCTCCAGATTGCCATCGTTCAGAAGCAGAATGCCTCGACGATACACAGTTCGATCCGTCAGAATTACCTAGAACCGATCGATAAATAGTCATATTAAATTACTGACTTCTTAAGCACAACATGAAAGCTTCACCACAATGATAGGACGTTCCATTTTCTTCAAGGCGCTCATTTGCCATCTCACTCCTGAACCTGCCATTATCTTACCACCAGACTTTCTTATCAAGGTGTTCCTTTCTCCGGAATGGGGATTGGCGGAAATCTATGCGCACTTCAAAAATGCAAACCTATGCGCTTTAAAATTTTGGTGTGGTTTGCTAGGAATACCCTGTTTCTAAACTAGACACTTCCTCGATGGGTAGTAAGAAAGGAACTTAACTTGAGCTTTCGGGTGTTTTTCGATACTGTTTCTTTAATTCTCATATCGGTTTTAGTATAGTTTAATGTAAGAACAAGCACCTTTGTTCCAATTACAGTATCCTCGTCTATCTGCTTGAGAGTCCCATACTCAACACCAGAAATAGTCGTCGCTCCATTCGAAAGCTCGAGTCTCAAGACTCTTCGATCAGTAGAAGAGCGGGAATGGTTTGAATTATGGAGGTTATGCTGGAAACATAATTTGGGTTTCGAAAAACGGTTTTTGAATGGTAATGAATTCAATGGTATTTAGAGGTTTCAAAATGCGTCCTAATTGGACACAGAATCCCGCCGAAAGCGAAAATTCGCGTTTAAAGAGAATGGCAAGTAGCTATGAAAAAAATCGATTCATTGAAAAAACTGGGGTCCCAAGTAAGGTTCTGTTCTTGAAATGAGAAAAGGGAGCGGTAAAACATCGAGGAAAAAAGCCCGCAAACAGAGACGGTAAGACTTTTTCATTCAAAATCTGATCGAACGAATGAAAAGAGGTGAAACTTCGTTGTCTTCGTCCTCGCCATAGAACCAAGCAAGGCTGTCTTCCGTTTGCATCTCTTCTCTGTACTGCTCGTACAATGGTCGAGCTATGTTCACCACGGAGATAACCTGATAATTTTATTTATTCAGTCATCTACTCCTTTTTTAATCATTTGTTTATTCATTATTATTTAATCATTCATTTCAGTTGCACGGGTAAGGAAATGAAGGAGAAGATGGGATGTAAAGATCATGGAAGTATTGTCCTGTCCCATAATATGATATCTTTTTTCATTCCCTTTCCATTATTGTTTGATTGATTCAGCAAATGAACCCTTTTTCAAGCAAATCTTCACTTTTTATAACGCCTTTGAGCCTATGATCGATTTAACAACACAACACCGCACTTTTGAATCTCTAGTAGTCTAAACTGCGGACCATGTCGAAGGCTTCTCAAAAAAAGTAAGAACATGTGAGCATTGCTATCAATCAAGTCAATGAGCATCATGTTGTTAACTTGTCTAGTTCGACTGTTTACAGGCAGGCTTTTTTCTTAAACTCCGTCGGGTCTCTCTTTCCCATTCAAGGACAAAACCTGACATGCTGAACCCCATTTTTTTTCAGAAAACACTAATTTCTCTCGCTACCAGCATTTTTCTCAGATATACTTCAACTTTATGCATGTTTGTGTCCCTTCCGAAGAGAATATTCGGAAAATTTCATCTCAGTACTAGCCACAAACACAAAAGGCACATTAAAAAATAAACCAAATAAAATGGGATCAAGAGGAGAGAAAGACAGAGAGAGAAATAGAGATAAACATAGAGAAAAAGAAAGAAAGATAGATAGAGAGAGAGAGAGCAAGAGAGGAGAGAGAAGAGTTTATGAGAGTAAAGGGAAGGAATAAACCTGAAAGACGATGGGTTTGACGAAAACCATCGTGAGTGCCTTCTCACGTATCCTAACGGGTGACTCGTAACTGTCCGCCAGATCAGAGTACAGGAACTGTTCCACTATCGCCGCCATCTGACATTCAATCTCTTTGCTGTCATTTTATTGGACATTTACCTGACATTCATTCACTTCCTTTCATTGATCTCTGGATGAAACCAAAAGAAGTAGCCTCATTTCTGAGACTATTGTGAAGGAAAGAAGAAGAGATGTATTTAAAAAATTAAAAAATAAAAAAAGAGAGGAGAGAGAGAGGGAGAGAGCGGCTCTCCATAGCCAACTCTCTTCGACGCGAGACGTTTGCCGGCAACAACAGCAACAACTTCCTTTCATTCATTATCTGACATTCATTCATTCAGTCGTTTAATCGAAAATTTATTCAACTTATTGCCATTCTATCTCAGATTCATTAGTTTTGGAACTGTAAAAATTTATGATCCAATCTTCTCATTTCACATCTTTCCATTCATTGTCATTTCGAATAAAATTGTTGAAGTTCGCAATTTTAAAATAGATTGCTCGAAGAGATCATCGAACAGAACTAATTGGCGACTTGAGACAATTTAAATTGCTAAAGGCTCGACTCAATGTTGTTGTTTGCCCATAGGTCCTGTCGAGGGGAGTCCTTTGGGATAGGTGGGTGATGATCCTTTTTTGAGTCTGGAAAAATTTTCTCCGTCTACACTCGCACCGCAGTCGGCGATCCTCTTCGCGAGACCCATTCGTTAACCGGAGAAGGGCAAGAGGCTATTTTACTGACGCCTCGAATCGCCATTACAAAGTATAAGAGAGTATCTTATCTTCCTTTCCCTCACTTATCTTCCTTTCCCTCACTTATCTTCCTTTCCCTCACAGTGAGTGGTGACTGGACAATTCGCTCTGATATTGATTTTCGTTAACTCAACACGAAAATGCCAAGAACCAAAAAGAATTCCTCCCCAAAATCTCCGAAGTCTTCTCCTTCGACCAAATCTCCCTCCGCCAGTGTCTCAATCTCCGAAACAGTTGCCGAAGCTGTCGCCTTCGCTACATTAGATGCTCCAGACGGAATCTCGATTCCACTTTGGAAATCCATTTCTCGGATCATAACCATGCTTTCGTCTACACTCGAAGCCATATCTTCCAAGACATGTCATTGCAATTCAACATCCCTTCCCCCTAGCGCGACACTGAAATCATCTGGGTCGCCTTCCGCCTTCTTGTCAACTACTTCTGATCAAGAGTCTCACAGAAGGGCACGTTCTCTGGTCATCGCGGGTCTTCCAGAAAGTCTCTCTCCAGCAGCAAGCGAGAGGGTCGTCCATGACGAGGCTATCGTCCAGTCTCTTCTGGATGATCTCAATATTCAAGTTAGACCAGAAGCCGTTTTCAGAATGGGTCAAGGTAATCGTAGGTTACTCAAAGTAATGCTTCCTGCTCGTTCTTTCATGTTGGCAGGACTTCGTTCAGCTTCTTCCATCCGTTCAAACCCCCGTTGGAAGGGGGTTTTCATCAGGAAGTCAATGACGCCTGATGAGTTGATGACCTGGAATGCAAAGCGAGCTCAACTGAAAGAACTCCGTCTGTCTAATCCATCGTCGACTTGGGTTCTCTACAAGGATGATCTGTGGCTGAAAGAAGAAATTGGAGGAGCACGAAGAACTCTACCGCCCCCCTTGCGGTTACCAACATCTTCTAATCAGGGAAACTGATCCAGAAAGGACTATGTTATAGATCTTTATTTTCAACTTCCAATAAATCTAGTTCAGTTTTCTCTGTTTCTTATTTCAATGCACGTTCCCTCAAAAACAAAATTGATCTACTTTACCATTATTTGTCATCAACACAACCAGATATTCTATTATGTAGTGAGACTTGGTTAAATAAAAACATAGTAGATGCCTCATTGACAGCTAATCTGCCTTATTGTGTGCTCCGCTGTGATAGAACTTCAAAAAGAGGTGGTGGTGTCTGTGCTTTTATCCGTAATCATTTAATATACTCTGTTGTAACTCTCAAGACTAAAATATCAGCTGATGTCTTAGCTTTCGATCTCTTATGCAACTTATCACTCTCCAGAACACGTTTCATTATATGCTATCGACCGCCAAACACTACTGTGCATCAGAATAATGCCTTTTTCGATGTTCTTACTCAACTGTTAGCGGTACCTCAACAATCTGTACTTTGTGGTGATTTCAACTTAGAAATTGTTGTTGACAAAAAATGTTCTTCAACTGAGCCTCTTATCGACTTGTGTACAGACTTTTCTCTTCATCAATTTGTAACTGAGCCTACACATGGTAAGAAAATAATAGATCATGTTCTTGCTAAAGCTGACTGTATCTCTAATTGTAAAGTTTGTCCTCCGTTCTCTAACTCTGATCACAATTCGATTACTTTTTCTGTATTTTTACTTTCGAACCCACAACCTGTTGTAGAAGTTTTTGATTTCAACCGGGCCAGTTATGCAGATATCAATAAGCTATTATCAAATATGGACTGGACACTTGTTTTCGATGATTTCATTTCTGTAGATGACCTAGTTGATCGACTGAATGTTATTGCGAAGTCTTTAATTGAGAAATTTATCCCTAGAAAACGTAGGAAAGCTGCTTTTGAAACTTATCCTGAGCACATCCGTAACCTCTTCGAGCATAAATTAGCCCTTTTCTCTAAAATTCATGTTCCCACTGTTCTAGAATTATTCAAACGCACTTCTCGAAAACTTGACAAGGAAATCAAGAAGTTTGAAATAAATCGACAGAAGGCTTTCTTCTCCGATCCTAGAAAGTTCTATCAATACGTAGGAAATCGTCTAAAATCCCATTCTTCGATTCCATCTTTCACAGATTTAGTTGGTTCTTTTGTTCACACGGATGAAGCTAAAGCTAGTGCTCTATCCGATTTTTTCTGTTCCGCTTTCTCAATCGATGATGGTTTGATTCCGAATGTTGATAGAGTTATTGATCATTCCCTAACTGATATGCTTATTCTTCCCGGAGACGTCAAGTACTATTTAAAAAAGCTGTCTCCTTCTCTTACGCAGACATCTGACTCTATTCCTCAGAAATTTTACAAAGAATGCGCTTCGTCGCTTGCAGAACCACTAAGCTATATTTTCAATTTCTCTCTTAAACTTGGCCATTTTCCTTCTCTTTGGAAAATATCTTACATCACTCCTATTCCAAAAAAATCTCCACCCTTGAATGTAGACAACTTTCGACCTATCGCAATCGCGCCCACACCTTCTAAAGTTTTCGAACGCATAGTTCGTGATAGGATAACAAAGTGGATGGACATGCATTCTATATTTTCTGAAGAGCAACATGGTTTCGTTCCTAGAAGATCAGTTCAATCTCAGCTTCTTTCGGTAACTAATAGTTGGACGAGAGCCCTCGACCAAAGTAAATCTGTCGATTGTCTCTATTATGACTTGACTAAGGCTTTTGATGTTGTCTCGCATTGTAAACTTCTCCACAAACTAGAAAGTTTAGGCATTCGTGGAAATCTTTTGAGATGGACTAGAAGTTTTCTAACAGGACGTTGTTTCAGTGTTAAGGTCAACCGAACATTTAGTGACACTAGAGAAATATCATCTGGAGTCCCACAGGGATCGGTTTTAGGGCCGCTATTCTTCTTGATTTATATCAACGATTTGCCTCGAATTTTTTCCAACTTACCCTCAGTTAGTATTCAGCTGTTCGCTGATGACATTAAGTTGTATATTTCTTATGATGAACTAGGTGCTCAAATTGCTAAATCCCAACTCTGTTTAGCAATAAATCAATTCGATAGGTATTGCGATACATGGCAGTTGGCAATAGCTGAAAAGAAATGCATTGTTCTATATTTAGGTAATAAAAACCCATGCTCAACCTATTATGTAAGTCCAAATACTCTTTTCACGAAATCAACCTCTGTTAGAGATTTAGGTATTTTAATAGATGATTCCCTGTCTTTCAAATCACAATATGAGCTTTTGTGTCGGAAGGCATTACAAACAGTTTATGCCTTATTCAGAATTATTTCATGTATCACACCAGATATATATGTAAGATGTTACAAATCATATGTTCTACCGATTTGTGAATTTTCTTCATCGGTTTGGTCTCCTCATTTAAAAAATGATATTAGGAAAATAGAGAAGGTCCAGCATATATTTACTAAACTTCTCTATTTTAGATGTAATTTAAACTGCTCTCCTAATATTAGTTATGAGAATCGTTTGAATACTTTAAATTTGACCTCTCTATATTGTAGGAGAATCATTAATGATCTCACTTACGCTTTCAAAATAATCCGAGGTGAAGTTGATCTTAAAGTTAGTACCTTTTATGTGTTCAAACCGTGTAATGGTAGAACATCCGCCTTTAATTTCCACATACCTTTCACAAATAAGAGGTTAACTTTCAATTGTTTTGGAGTAAGAACGTCTAGGTGGATGATTAATTTACCTGCTCAAGTTATGACTTCTCCTAACTCTAATGTGTTCAAAAAGAGGCTCAAGATGCTAAATGTTCTTGAAATTCTCGATCTGCACTTACCTAATCTCTGAGTTGTTCCCTTTTTTTGCTTTCTCTCTCCTTTCTTATTCTAGAAAATCATTGTTCAGATGTTATTGTCAAGAACAACGCTCACTATTGTATGAGTTATCTTATGTTTTGTCACATCAGTATTGATGTATGAATAAATAAATAAATAAATAAGTATCGGCTGATATTTCATCCGGTGGCATGCCCAGGCCAGTCCGGCATCGCCCTTCTTTGACGAACTATACAATCCAATTGTGACCACCGACGAGCAAAGCCGCTAACTCCAAGTCACAGGTGCCAAAAAAATCCCTTTATTTGCCTCCTGGGGACGCGCTCGGTACTTGTGAGGATGAACCGGTCCCTTGCGATGGTGTGAACTTGTGGGATAATCGAAGGCGAGGCTCGGCTCAATAATCCTAACAAAGCTCGCCCGCCAGACGGTTACAACTCAGAGGAAAAAGCAAACTTGTTTTTCACTTCCAAATCAATTCATCGCTCCAATTTGAACAATGATTGGATAACTAAACTGACCGTTACGTTCTGCTTGAGATATGCTACAGCCTCGTCGAACCAATCCTCTTTCAGTTTGATGCCTTTCTCCATGAACAAGAAGAAAAGCTCTTCGTGAGCTGCTTTCACCATTTCTTCATTGACACTTTTCTGAAGAAGAAAAAAATATTTTCTCGTGTTTTTTCTCAAACATTAGACTTCACTTCGTAATGCATAAAGAAATAAATAAGCAAATTACTCGAAAATTGAGTCCTAGATTCCGAAAAAATAGATTAATTTCATCTCAAATGCCATTTCAGATGTACTGAGTGACATGTTAACCTTTAGGCTTCAGTTTGCATCTCAGGAAAGTGCAACAGTTTATTTCCTTAACTTCGAAGAAATTTTCAATTTTTTTTTCGAACAACTTTCACAGAATCAGATCGAAAGCTTAAGGTAATCGAAACCCTTAAACATGATAACTATTAATGAAGAAAGAAATTCAAAATACATAAAGACTATTAATTATTATAGAGGCCAAGGACCAGCAAAAAACTCTTAATATTATCTTTTTACTCAACATATCCGCAACAAACCAGTTTAAGTTTAAAAATATGAAATTTTTAATGAATACGCTGAAGACGCTGAGAGATGACTCACTATACATTGTCTTTTTTTCAACAGAACGTACCGTTAATTCGTTTCTACCAATCATTCATTTATAACACACCCAAATACAAGATCATTCATTTATAACACACCCAAATACAAGATCATTCATTTATAACACACCCAAATACAAGATCATTCATTTATAACACACCCAAATACAAGATCAATCGAACACAAACAAGGGACGAAAGCAACTTTCAAAATGAAGCGGTTATCAAAAGCAGAAAAAATTACTATGCAGTAAAGAACATTTTAAGCAGAATCACAAGTGTTATTCGAAAATTGATTGAAAACAGTTATTCACAAACTAAATAAAACTGTTTTATTCACAAATTAAATTATCATTGTTTCATTGTCAGTTCAAATCCCTCTAATGGATTATTTCTTAATATCTGTTACTGTTCGTTGACTATGAATCAAATGTACTCAAGTTCTTCAGGAATCTCGAAACTTTTCTCCAGAACTTTTTCATCGATAGCGAACTTCTTCTTACAGTACTTCTTGATCGTCGAAATGTTATCTGTAAAAAAACGAGCTCGCATTCGATGAGCTTTCGTGCATTTTTTCATCAAAAAGACAAGTTCTGAACGGAAACAGGCTGTATTTGAACTTCTTGCGACTTTTGAACTGAAAATATTGTGGCCAGGATGAAATAAATTCGCTCGAACCCCTTTCTTGGGAGCCCTTTTGGAGGGGGGGGGGAGGCTTATTTTCTTCTACCGCTTGGACCTCTCATTCTCATCTTTCCTAGTAAACATCTTCTCCTTTTTCTAACCATAAGTTCAACTATCCACTGACAGATTTTTTTAGAGTTACCGACTTACTGATACTCTTTCAATTAACCAAGAGAAGGGACTTTTAATGTTTATTTATCGACAAAACATAATTTTCTGATTTGAAGCTTTATTTAACACAACTTAGCTCAAATGGGTTCTGTTGAAATAATATTGTGAAAAAATCAACCCAGTTGGGCAATCCAGCTGAGAAAAATTGAGATATCCCCCTAACCCTCTAAACATAGTATAGTTCGTCAAAGAAGGGCGATGCCGGACTGACCTGGGCATGCCACCGGATAAAACATCAGCCGATACTCTCCTATACTTTGTGATGGGAGTCGACGCGCCAGTAAAATAGCCTTTTGCCCTTCTCCGGTTAACGAAAGGGTCTCGCCGATTGCGGTGCGAGTGTATACGGGGAAAAATTTTCCGGACTCACCAACCTATCCCAAAGGACTACAACACTCCAAACCTGGTTTCTCGTCTGACCTGATTAACGTTGCCCGATGTATCAGTCAACTTACCTTTTCGATAGCCTTTTCCTTCATTCCCCAGTGAACATTTCCAAAAAACCTACGGTTAACAGTTATTCAATCGATATCATTCAGAATGATAAACTATACTAACCAGTCCATCTGTTAGCATCTTCTCTCATTTTCTGTGTGCCTTTGGCGATTTGTTTCAATATCTCCGGGTCATACTTCTCCAGCTTTTTTACCTCAACAACACTAATAATCTTCATCGCGCTTGTTTTCGTCATGCGGCAGGATACGCACTCCCCTGAGATGTGGGACAGACCTATCCTGGTAGGACCAGTAGCTGTCTGCTAGTTCACTGCTAATGCGTACTGCAGCTGTGGGGCAAGAGTCAGATTCGTGCAAGAGCACTACCAACTATTTTCAACCTTTTGGTTTACGTAGATCAATCCGGGTATCGTCGAATTTGGGACCATTTGCACAATATTCGCTCAACAACACTCAATGATATCTTCAAGATTGCAGGTGAGCTGCAATCTCTTCTCCCCAATCAAAATTTTCTCAGGATTACAATCCTCAACTTGACTTACCTATCGACCTTGTATTTTGCTAATTTAAATTTTTGTTCTTGTCTCTTTTAATTCTTTAAAACAAGGCCCTCTGTACCTTCGCCCTTATGACTTGAATATACCTCATTGCTCTCAAAATAACCTCAGCAAGTAGTTTTTCTTCCTCTTCTTTGATCTCTTGGACTTTGGCTAAAAGCTCTGTTCGTTCTTGACTTTCCTGGAACTCAGACGAGTCTTCCAGGTTTAAAGCTATGCAACTTTGACTCAAAAAGCCCTTTAGGCTGAGTTACGGCTGATGGAACTTCTAATTTTAAAGAACTTAAATTTTCTTCTCTAATTTTTTTCGGTCTCATGAAAATAATTAGAATTTAGTCAAGTGCGGGTCGATAGGTCGCTCTTCTCAGAAATTTCGTTAGTCGAAGAGTTAACCAAGTGCTTCAAAGCTCTCCTAAACATCAAAAAAGTGATTATTTTTTTGTATGAAGGGAGACAGGTAGGGATGGGTGAGTAATGAGAAGTGAGCTAGCGATAAAATGGATAGTGTGGAGAGAGATTGAACAAAATACGAGGTCACGGCAGCGAACACGCTCTCGCTTTTTATTAATGTTAATCCTCGTGTCGAGACCTCTGTGGATTATGGATGGTCTCGACTTCCCAAATGAAACCCCCTCGTCGACGGGACGTCTAAGGTAATGAACAACATGAGAAGTAACTTCTTTGCCTGCAGCCGCTTGTGTCAGGAGCTCTTTAGACTCATCTAACTTCGTCGTGAGATCGGAAATCTTCGAGACTAAGTCGTCCAGTTTACGCTTGCGCTTAAGATGACAGCATCAATCATCCTTTCCTCGCAGGAAAAATTAGCACTTGTTGAAATTTTTCGAAGCAACCGCTCAGAGCGAGAGGCTCGGAATAATGATAAGCAAATGAGACTTGAAAGGCAGAAAAGGGAATTAGATCGAACCAGGGTATTTCTTAGCACCCGCACTTCTTTTTTCGAGAGCATAGATTGTTAAAATTTCAAAGTTCGAAATTCAAATGATTTGGACGAAAAATCCGAGAATTTTGTTTCCAAGCGCATAGATTTCAATGTTTTTCGGGGTTTTTGGAGAGTGCATAGATTTTTTACCCGCAGTGCGGGTCAGAGAAACATCCTGGATCGAACGATAGAAAAAGATTGAAATTGTGTAGACTTTATCGTTTCGCAATTTTCTTTAACTTTTTTTCCAATGAGCAATCCTTTTCTAGTTTTCGACAATTATATATGGACTATGACTTTTCGCCAGGACTAATATATTCAAAAAAACCAGTCTTATATAATCTAGGAATACGCCTGATTTGTATAGAAAACAATGTATTATCGTCACCTACCTTTGAGAAAAAAAAGTATCATTGACAACTCTGCATATAAAATAAATAACAAAGAACTCGAGCAGAGCTGTGGTCGGCAAGTAAACTTCTTCTTTCGTAACCATACTTATTTTTTTAAACCTCAAACTTTCCCTAAGGGTAAGCTCATTAATTTTTTAATCACTGCATAATCAGATCTCGTCTATTGGCTAGACACATAAACCGATCTCGTCTATTGGCTAGACACATAAACCGATCTCGTCTATTGGCTAGACACATAAACCGATCTCGTCTATTGGCTAGACACATAAACCGATCTCGTCTATTGGCTAGACACATAAACCGATCTCGTCTATTGGCTAGACACATAAACCGATCTCGTCTATTGGCTAGACACATAAACCGATCTCGTCTATTGGCTAGACACATAAACCGATCTCGTCTATTGGCTAGACACATAAACCGATCTCGTCTATTGGCTAGACACATAAACCGATCTCGTCTATTGGCTAGACACATAAACCGATCTCGTCTATTGGCTAGACACATAAACCGATCTCGTCTATTGGCTAGACACATAAACCGATCTCGTCTATTGGCTAGACACATAAACCGATCTCGTCTATTGGCTAGACACATAAACCGATCTCGTCTATTGGCTAGACACATAAACCGTTCTTTTTTCTCATTCTGGAGAAAACAGTAAAAAGTAAAAAAAGGAACTTTTTCACAACGTCTGTGAAAGCGGACAAAGAATTCAAATGGCTGTTTAGGGGTGTATTTTCACACGTTCAAACACAAAACGTTCAATTTTTCTCATTAAAAAAAATTTCTACCTACGTACAAAAAGTGTAACCAGCGGCCAGGAAGATGAAAAAGATATGGGAACAAATTCAACATGTGAGAGAGTACCTATTCATAAGCTGGTCCACCGGGCGGGATCGAACCCAGACATCTTTTCTCAAACCGAATGCAAGCACCTTACCGCCACACATTAATTGTGGTCTTAACCAGGCGTCACTGCCCTAAAATTTTGTAAATGAGAGAAGATTTCTCAATTTATACTAACAATCTGCCCAGCTTTAGAAGGGAAGGCCCAGTAACAGACGAATGTTCCAATCTTCTCGCACTCTACGAGTCCTTCATCCACCAAAAGCTGAGTGACTTCTTTCACTGACTGCGAGATGACTCCTTTCAGCCTTGGAGCGATCTTCAAAATGAGTTAAACAGCAGACTATTTCGTACCACCAGCTAAAGAAGCAGGGCGTTTCTTTCCAACCACGCAATTTTTTTTCGCTTTTTTTAGATTTTCAAAACTTCCGAGACGGCAGACCAAGAAAAGATACTATAAGTGTGAGTGAAGAAAACGCTTACGAACAAGAAATTATAATTAAAAATCTCTTTATAAATTTTCTTTTTAAAATTTTTTGATACGGTCTCGTTAACGGAAGCTATTAGCCTAAGCGTTTTTAATGTAAAAATAATTTTTGATGTAAATTTTTTATTGAAATGAAATCCGTGATGCTCAAAATGATAACCTATGATGAATTTTTTTGAAACCGTAGCGTTTAAGTCGACCAGGCGCTGCCATTAATACTGCAGTAGCGCCGGTTTTCGTTAAAGAATTTTTTGTTGATAAACCTTTTTTTTCGTGCAATCTCTTCATTTGTCGCCACAAATTACCTTTTATAAAGAAGCTCATTGAATAGTTTAACAAGAGTGATTTTTACTAAAAATCTTTTTGACTAAAATCTTGGGCAAAAGTTTACTTGGGGGAGGGCTTCGCTTCACTTGAGGGAGCTCTTTTCGGTGCGTTTAGAGTATGTTTTAAAAAATACAGAAATTCAATTTTTCGGTTCTTTTAACTTTGGGAGGGGGGGCGCTTTACTTAGGGGGGGGGGGCTCTTAAAAAATAACTATTTAAAAGATTATTTTCCCATTAAAAACGCTTAGGCTTTGGAAAAAGTTTAAGCTAACGAGGCCGTACGGCTCCTCCTTCCTGCCATATTTTATTTCAATTCAATTCAATTCATTTATTCCATGCAAGAACAACAACTTGTAATACAATTATGAATGGTAGTTCCAATTAGCATGGACGCGTAGGATAGGGAGACAAAGAAAAAAAAACAATCATTCATTCAAAAGTGCTGAATGGCATTCAACTAATCCAAATATCATCTAAGAAAAAAAAATGATATGAAATTATTTATAATCAGAAGATTGTGTCCTATACATATGTATGTAAATACAAATAATCGTCCATCTGTTACACTCGGACAAGGAAGCACAACTTCAAATGGAATTTTTTTTAGTCTTGTCGCAAAACTTGAAGAACTATCGATTACAACGATATCTTCCGGAAGGGAGTTCCATATTGCTATTGATCTAGAGATAAACGTAGACAACCTAGCTGGGTAAACGATAGGCAGACGAATTCTGAGAGAGTGCGCTTGTCTTGTATTATACTTGGGGGGAGATAAAATGTATAGAAAGGAAAAATCGAGAGAGCATTTGTTATGTAAACATTTGTGCAAAAAACATAGATCTCTGAATGCTCGACGATATTCTAATGACTCAGTTTTGAGCAGTTTCAATCTCTGAGAATAAGGCAGGCTTACATTACCACATCTATATAACAGCCTTCTAGTAAAATTACGTATTTCGTGGTAGGGGACCAAATTTCAGTCCCGTATTCGAGAATCGGTCTAACGTATACATTAAAAGCAAGCATGAGCATTTCGCATGATTTGGTCTTGAAAGCCTTCAGAATAAGGTTTGCAGTAGAAGAGGCTTTTTTACAAATCTTCTCAATATGAGAATTGAAACGGAAATCATGAGTTAACAAAATCCCTAAATCTTTAACCTGGTTGGTAACAATCAATGGAATATGGTTGATAGAGTAGGGGTGAAACACCGATTGCTTGCCTATATGAAGAACAGTACATTTAGAAGTTGATAGAGTAAGGTTCCACTGAGTGCACCACTCAAATATATTGTTGACTGCTGTTTGTAAGTCATCTGAATATAAGGGTACTTGAGCTAGCAGCTTAACATCATCGGCAAAAATACTGAAGCGAATAGTAGCAGGGATAACTTTCTTGATGTCGTCAATGAACAGTAAAAACAACAACGGGCCTATTGAAGAACCTTGAGGAACACCACTTAAAACTGAAGCTGGTACTGAGTTGATACCATCGATGATCACTGATTGTTTACGGGAGTTGAGGAAAGAAGAGATAAATTTAAGTGCTGGCCCTACAATACCAAGTGAATTTAATTTAAACAATAGAAATCGAATATCTACAGAATCAAAAGCTTTTGAGATGTTTAGGAAAATTACATCAATATCAATACTTGAACTCAGAGAGTGGGTTATGAAGGAATATGATTCGGCTAAAGAAGTGATTGTCGATCGATTAGGTCGAAAACCGGCTTGAAAAGGGGAGAGCAATGAACGCTCTTCAAGATACTTTGAAATAGAATTAACAATAACCTTTTCCATTACTTTAGAAATCGAGCAGGTTAAAGAAATGGGTCTGTAATTTGATAAGATAGGAGGTCCTTTGTTTTTGAGCAGAGGCTTTACAATAGCAAACTTCCACATATCGGGTACGATTCCAGTCATTAAACAGTTGTTGAATAAAATACGCAGAGGTTTCAACAACGCAAATTTACATTTTTTGATAAAAATGTTCGGAATGGAATCGGGTGAGGTATTACATTTATTCTCTAACTTAAAAACAGCCTCGATTATCATTTGATCATCAATTATTTCAAGAGAAAAGTGTTGATCGAAGGGAGCTAAAATAGGGTCAGGAAGAACATTCTGAGACGGTTCAGAGAAAGTTGATGAGAACTGAGAAGAAAACATTTCAGCTTTTATGGAAGGAAGTTATTCCTTCGACTGTGCAATATTCGATATATGCCGACGACGTGAAACTGTTTACTGAAGTACCACTTTTCTCTTCCGATCTCCAAATAGCCATTGATAACATCTCTAACTGGTGACATAAAGGATCGATGACATAATATTTTTTTCTCTTTATTTTTTCTTTCGCTTTCTTCTCTTTTCTTTTTAAGTTATCTTTAATATTTTTTCTCTTTCTTTTTTCTTTTTAAATTATATTTATAAATTTTGAGGAAAGGAAAGGGGGAGGGGGAGAGGATTTTACCTAAGCAAAGGGGGGGGGGGTAGGGGCCCTAGGGGGGAGGGGGAGGGGGAAGGGGGGCCCTAAATGGGGGAAGGGGGGCCCTAAGGAGAAAGGGGGAAGGGAGTTTTCATGAATAAAATCTCTTTCTGAGAAAAAATCTTTGGACGGCTAAAGTAGATTAAAGCCAACTTTTTACTAAGCCTAAGCGTTTTTTAATGTGAAAATAATTTTCTGAAGTAAAAATGAAATTTGGCAAAAATTGCTCATAAGAGCGAATCCGAACTCTCACCGAGCTACTCACAGTAAAGCACAGTAACCCCTACACTAAAGTGCCTCATAGTGAAAATAGACGGAGTAGTAGTCATGAACTGGGGGGATGGCAGGAAGGATGTATGGGGAGGGGGATGGTAGGGCCAAGGGCCTACCGTTAAATTTCACAAGTAATAGTTTTTCTAATGTAAAAATAACTTTTTTAATGTAAAAACTACTTTTTTGAAAATTTCAATGAGTCAGAAGTATGACCCATGGAACCTCTAGGAGGGGGGGGTAAAGTGAAAAAGTGCCGAAAATTAAAATTTTTTTGTATTTCTTTAAAAACATTTGTTGAACGCAGTGATTAGAGCGCCCCCCAAGTAAAGCGGAGCCCCCCAAGGTAAATTGTGCCAAATTTCATATGAGGTCTCGCTGCCTAAGCCGTACGTCGTCGTTAGCGTAAACTTTTTCCTTAGCCTAAGCGTTTTTTATGTAAAAATTATCTTTAAAAAGTTAACTTTAAAAAGTCCCCCCCCCCAGTGAAGCGGAGCCCCCTCCAAGTGAAGCGCGGCCAAATCTTGAAACTCAAGTAACCTTTTCGAGTTCTTTCATCTGAAAGAACTCCTTGCTCTCATAGAAGAGCTCGAGCATCTTCGCCCTCTTCTCATCAGGAGACAGTCCCTTCTTTCTCGCCACCTTAAAAGCTTATCGAATCTCTCTCAATAATGTCTAGTTAAGCAAAACTCAATTAGAAGAAAACTTCTTGATTCAAAAATAATTTACTATCACTCTCGATCGGATGTTATCCTTCGCAGGAAGAAATTATAAATTAAAACTTCGAGCAATGTCATACACAGTACTTGGCTTTTCGAAACGCTTGCATTTCGAAGTTGGGAATAAAAGAAAAATTAGAACTTACCATTTTATTATTGAAACAGGTACGATATATATCCACAACCCAGCCACAAAGTCTTTGTGACAAAGAGGACGATATTCACACTGTCACAGTGTATTTTACGAAAACGCGTTTTACGAAAAGTCGTAAATTGTCGCGGACGCGATAATACAATAAAAATTCTCTTTTCTTATCAGCTAAAAAAGTAGCGAAAGGACCGGATCTATCTGACCCAATTCCCGTAATATCAGGTATACCTCAAGGATCATCTTTAGGCCCGTTGTTATTCTTGTTGTACATCGACTCTGTTAAAGAAGCTATCCCCGATTCTATCAAATTTTGCTTATTCGCCGATGATATAAAGATAATGGGACGCGCTACCTCTTGTAATTATATCCAACTAGCTTTGAATCGTATGACCGATTGGTGCCTAGAGTGGAATTTGTCCCTATCCTATCCATAATTTGTCCATAGTGTAATGTACTTCATCTCGGATCATCCAATTCTCGCAGCGTCTATTACATGAACAGTCAACCTCTAGTAGTTGGTAGAGTTGCCAAAGATCTTGGTGTAATCATATGTGATCGTTTCTCTTATCGTAATCATGTTGAAGACAAATGTAAAAAAGGCTCTGCTCTTGTTAACATGATGTTAAAAGCCTTCAAGTCACCATGTCCGCCTCTTTTAACTTCAGCTTTTAAAATTTATGTCAGACCTGTTCTTGAATACGCTAGTGAGTTATGGAATTTCTCATCCCCCGGCTTAGTAAAATGTATTGAAAAAGTTCAGCGGTCGTTTACGAGAAGAATCCTAGCAAGATCTGGCCATTCCAGACTTCCCTATTCACAAAGAATCTCCATGTTAGGCCTAGAAACTCTTGAATATCGTCGTGCTATACCTGACCTTTTATTTATTTATACTTGTGTCCACAAAAAATGTGAACTTCAAACTATGAACTTGTTTCATTTGTTTGCAGTTCAGAGATTTTCTCGCCATTCTCATGAGCTCAGGCTAAAAACATGTCATAATATTAGCAAATGTTCTATTTCTACATGTGTTTCTCGCCAGCTATCAGTATGGAATTCATTACCTTTTGAGATCGTCAGTACACCTAATACTGCTAGTTTCAAAAAACAATTATTATCTCTGCCTACTGAAAAGATATTACCTAAACCTTTCGTTCATGACTAATATAATTGTCGATTTTAAGTATATCACCCTCCCCCCCTTTTTTCATCTATACCGCAACCCCTAAACACCGCCACTTAGAAGAAAGTCCATGCATTTAACTTTGTTTTTATTTGTGTTTTCATGATATCTCATGTGCTTGGAATAAAGAAATGAAAAAATGAAAATGAAACAAAACAGAGATCCATAACATTTCGCCTATATTCTAAGGTTGTGAGTGACAAAGTACTTAATCGAGAGAGATATTTAGTGGAATTAAAACCGGCTCTGGCAAATACCCGTCTGGAAAACAGTCTCTGTACTTTTTCAATTGCATTGATGAGTCCTATGGCAGTAGGGGACCAAAGCTCACAACCCTAATCGAGCAAAGGAAGAACATAAGTTTTGTAGGCTCTTAAAAACACAGGAACAGAATAGGTCTTGAAGCTGCGAAAAAGAATGTTCATAGTCATGTTCGCTTTCCATATAACTTGTTTCACATGGTCAGAGAACGACAGGGAATTGGAGAACAAGATTCCCAAATCTTTAACAATATCAACTGACGGCAGCACTGTGTTGTCAATATAGTATAGATTGTGAGTATTGTTTAATCCAGAGCTTAGGGTGAAACATTTCGTGATAGATATGGTTAAAGCCCAATTAATAGAATAGCTATGAATATTATCAAGTAATAGTTTAATCGATAATGTAATCATTCAATAACTTCTCTTTTCTGTAGTAAGAATGAGGGAGGAGGAAGGGGAGAGCTGCAAATACCAGTACCTCGTCGAGCCCCTCAAACAGCTCAATCAGTACTGGGGTGTAGACAGCGCGAAGGAACTTGTTGCATACGCTGACAGACTCGCCTGTGCTGTCGAGCATGAGGAGTACAGACTCAACAATCAACACAGGTGAGGCGTTTTGAAGATCAAATGGGTTCAAATCATGCAAAAAGCATCGTAGAAGGCATTTGACATATCTATGCGCTGTGCTAAAAAGCTAGGGATACAAGTTTTCTGTCAGTATAGCGTTCTTTTTGCAACCCATCCTATCGATCTCTCTTCAATGTTGATATGCGCCTCCCTCTTGTTTTTTCACGCGTTCCTTTAGTGGTTTATAAGTAAGAGGCACTGATTTCTTCATTCTACGTCTCCATCCTAATTATAAAGAACCGCAGAAAAAGTCTTCTTCTGATCTTATGAATCAATAGCACTTCATGTTTCATGACATCGAGAATTAAGCACTTGAAAAAAATAAAGCTTCAATTTGAGAGAAAAAAGGAGCTGCTCAAGATGACAACGACGAGAACGGGGATGATGGAGGAGACGGCGACGAGATCGTCGACTCAGCCATGCGCGCTGCTCATCCTTACCAACTCGTGTCATACAAAAAATTGGAAGAGTACGGAACCTATCGTCAGGGCGATGGGGTCACAGGCAGAGGTTTTGTAGTACGACAGAAAGGGACACTAAGATTCATGTTATATGGGCCTTAAAATGTGCATTATTATGTGTGCGTGTGTAGCTCAGTGGGAAGAGCATTCGCCCGGAATGCGAAAGGTCTCGGGTTCGGTTCCCGTCACACCACACGATTTTTGCACAAGTTTCTACGAACAGTCCGCTCCCCTGCACGGTATAAAAATCCGTTGCTTGAGATCAACGAGGAGTAGGGAATACTCTTATTTACATTGACAGGAACGGGGAAAATGAATGAGAATGGACCCGCCGTTGACATTATAAGCTTTTTTATGAGAAAACATTGGTTTAGCATGGTAAGGATCCGCTTTTGCAATTAATGACCTTCTGGAAGTATTTGCATGAACAGATAGTAGGACTTTCAAATAAGACCCCTGGTAGCAGATTTTTCGTGAAAGAGTCTTAGGATAAAAGAGAATTTTTCTCGTAGTGCTGAAAGTAGGAAAACGAAGAAGATACATTGAGGCAAAGTTTTAACGAATACTGGATGAAGCAAACAGCCGGAGATTCTATTCAGGCACCGTTGTAATGCGAACAACAGGAATGACTCGTGTGAGACTCGTTTTTTCTAGTTGTAAGACGAGTGTAACAGACGATTAGTCAGTGTAACAGACGATGCGAGGTCAAACATTGATCGAGCCAGGTTGAACACGCTGAAATTGAAAAAGGAGTTTTTCAGAGAAAGAGAGAAAGATAAATGGATTTTCGTCATGAGAGTTCACGCTTTAAATAGGAATAAGTGTTTACCAGAATCAGAGATAGCTGCTCGTCCACATAATTAACGACTGGATAGTTGAGTATGTGGTTATGTTGCAGAGTGTCTCGCTGCATGGCAAACCGTACCCGCCCTCCCTGATGTCCCTTATGCCGATGTCTCTCATGCCCCTTGCCGACTACGAGAAGTGCAATATCCACATAAATGCAAGCAAAATGCGCAAAGAAGTTTGTTTTGCGCAATTGGTATCAGCCGTTTATGAGTGTCTGAAACAAGTCATCGAAGAAGTATCTGCGTTTTTTGTACGGACAGAAGAACATGAAAGGGGCCGGGTAAAAGCGGGAACGTGTTTTGGTAGACACCAACCGGTGTCACCAAAAATGACTTTAAAAAATTAAGACGAGATTTTTTTGTGTAATGGTTCTTCCTTATGAAAAAAAACAGAGATAACCAGATTTTAAAACACAGACCAGCCGAAATACGATTGGACTCAACCGATCAAACCTTTGGATAAATCTTTCTGGCTTGTTGAGGAAGGACCATGTATGGAGTTACTGAACGCTCGGCTGGTAGACGTATTTGTAGCGGCAACCTCTCAAACGCACCTGTGTCGCTTCGATTGGAAAGGTTAGTCTATGTCTAGCTCAGTTTTAGCACTGACTTTAGCTCATACTAAGCACTTTCATTGTGAATAGAGGCTTTTAGTACAAAGGGTTTTTTTAAAATTGGTATTTGTAGCCTTAAGAGAATGTTTAGATTAGAAAGAGTATGTAAAAGAGTAGTTAGCTGGAAATATAAATTTCATTTACGAGCAAACATACTGTTCGAATTCTACACTGTATACACGGATTCGAGGCAATATTCTACATTGCCGTCAGCACGTTCTCGTTTTGGCGCTATGACATTGATCAAAATTGAATAAAACTACTTAAATTAGAGTACGAGAAGGATCTGAAACAAAAATATCAGAGATTTCAAGTATTTTGAATTAAAGTTTTCAATTATACTTTTTTTTAAAGTTCAATTATTTATTATACAAAGTAGTTAAAGTTACTAGTCGTAAAATCCAATTTGTAAACTGTACTGCGAGATTTACTAACATTTGTTAATTGTATGAAGACTTGCCGTGTTCGTGGGCAGCGGGAGTAATGGGCCGAGCTTCGTCCCGAATGGAGCTTGTGAGAGAACGACCCAGCTCAGCCTTGAAGGAAAGGAGAATGACAGAGGCTCTGAGAGCAAGCGCCAGAGTCGGCAAAGATGCAGAGCATCCCTGCAACGCAGGTATGAAACATAAAATAGACTTTATTGTCCACGGGTTGAAGTTACCTGTCAAAGGGTGGTTTTTACGCGCCCGGCAAGATGAAAAGAGAAATGTAGGCCAAAAATAATGGAATGGAGAGTGCAAGGGAATATATAGGTCATTTCCACCATCTGTTAGCTGGCGTCTGTTTAGAAACTTCTACAGATCACTGTTTTCGTTTTGAGGGTCGAACTTAACGTTAGACCTCTTTTTTCTATTTACAAAAGGCCTTTTATTGCCATTAGCATGTTTTTTGTTCGGACAGCTTTTTGCTTTCTGCGAGCCTCTTTGTCTCATTCGGAAGAATTATAAAACTCGAGGGGGTTTCCATTTGCTATGACAGTTGAAGTTTTGTCAGAAAGCTTCATGGAATGCTATGACGAATACGATGATGAAAACTTTCAAGAAGAGAACCAACCCCGAGAAGGTTAGCTCTCTACTTTTAAGTAGAATTCAGGATTATAGTTATTAAATTCTTAAGTTAAGAGCGACGAATGGAAGGAATATGTATACAGATCAAATAATATTGTCAGAATTATATATGATATGATATATTTCTGATATGATATGATATGATATACAATATATGATATGGTATATGATATGATAAATTATATTCGAGTGTTCTGGGGCGCGTTCAATCACCACGGAACGGAGACGTTTGTCTTCATCTATTTCATGACGAATAGTCTCAACAGTGACTTTCTGTTGAGACTTACTCTCTGCCAAGATTTTGAATATCATTGTAGAGCATGTCTTCAGGAGCAGAAGAATATGTGACGGTAAAGAGGGCTTGTCCAGATCTTCTTCAGCTCGAATGCAAGTCTGGAGGGCGTTGGCGAGATCTTCGGCGTCATCTTGAGGAGAAGAAGAGTCCAATGGTTGACGGTGACTGGTCATAGTTGAAGATGAATTGAGATAGGAATGAAAAGGAAAATTGTTGAACTGTCCAAATGGCACTGACAAATCAATTCGACCGCTTCTTATGAGTTAAGAGACGTGTATAAGAGTTTTTTATTCAAAAAAAAGCTTCTCTACTAGTTTCATGTCATTGAGTTTTCGCATTGACTCTAGCGAGCAAATTCCAAGTATTTTGTTTTTTGTGTGTTTTAGATCTTGGCAATCTTTTATATCTTGGAATTTAGATCTTCACAAGTTCCAAGTATATTGATTTTTCGTTAATAAATGAATCAAGGAGTAATTTGATGAATATGTAATGTTGCACTGAAAAGCGAAGAAGACGAAGTGGAGGAGGCAGTGTAAGCTCACTAGCGGGCGCCCGGTGCTGCCTTCCCCAATCCCCCCGAGCACTTCACTTTCCAACAAAGCTCGCTCAACTACAACAAAGCTCAGGCTAAAAACACCTCTTAATATTAGCAAATGATCTATTTCTACATGTGTCTCTCGCCAGCTATCAGTATGGAATTCATTACCTTTTGAGATCGTCAGTACACCCAATACTGCTAGTTTCAAAAAACAATTATTATCTCTGCCTACTGAAAAGATATTACCTAAACCTTTCGTTCATGACTAATATAATTGTCGATTTTAAGTATATCACCCTCCCCCTTTTTCATCTATACCGCAACCCCTAAACACCGCCACTTAGAAGAAAGTCAATGCATTTAACTTTGTTTTTGTTTGTGTTTTCATGATATCTCATGTGCTTGGAATAAAGAAATGAAATGAAATGAAATCGTCTCTTCCTCTTTATTCAATTCGAACGCTTCACTATCGACATAGTCGCCCAATTCTTTAGCTGCGCTCAACGTCCAATTAATCTTTGATTTTAAAATCACTGTAATGGCCTAATTTCTGAGACATTTTTATAAAATGAAGAGAAAAAAAGATGAGAGAGAAGGGGGAGAGGTCGGTTCCTCCATGACCTATATGTTTCATGCGCGCTGTTCGCGTGCAGCAACAAAAAAAATCATAGAGCTGTTGAAGTGTTAATTTTTCTAAATTAACGGGAGTTGTTTAAGAAGAAAAAACTCATTTGTATTCACGCTCCATAACTTTGTTTATTGGATTTAGAATATTGTAGTGTCAACATTTCGAGTGTCAAGTCAAATTTTGTATTAAGACTTTGGGATTTCCTGCACATCAGGGTTCGAATGCGATGGAGAAAAAGATAGATGTCGATGATAGCTTCTCAGGTGAACAAGATCTCCTCCTTACAGTTTCTAGGGATTCAAAGAAACGCTGCGGTCAGAGATCGCAAAGAATGTCTCGGCATGGGAGGAGTACATCCTGCCTCATCTGAAGAATGTTGAGAAGCGGCTGAGAAGATGTTCGACGAGCTCAACCAGAACAAGTCATTTGCTGTGCTGAACTCTTTATTGTCTCGAATGCATCCAAATTTAACTTTTCTTTGTTCCTCATTTGTTTTTGACACGATAGTTTATCGAGCACATTCACATAAACGTAGTCATTGTTTCTAATAGAGAATCAAAGAAATTGTTTTGGTATCACATCATAATTTCAACAAATATTTTTTTGAGATTTCTGTAGAGGAATTTTCGTTGCAGCTCGTGAAAGGCAAAGATCAGCGCAAATTCTCTCGATATCTCCTAAGGGTCCTGATTATGGCGAATTCAGGAAACGTTTTGGTCGACTTCAAGGAAGACCCCAATTTGGAAGGCGAAGGGGAGATTGAAGTGGTTCTACAAAAGAAAGGCATCATGAAATATTCGATCAAGAAGGGGCTTTGTACGGGGGACGAATATTTATATAGATCAATCCACATATCGTCTTTCTTCTGTTCGACATTTTTTGTTAATTTATAATAGTTTTTCGTTATTTTCGTAGACATGTTAATAAATGTTAGGTCGTAAACAATTTAATATAGTATCCCATATTCGCCTGGAGTTGTCTAGATTACATTTAGATCGATTTGATTAAACAATTAAGTTCTTTATTTTACGGATCAACCTTAAAATAAGCTAGCCATAGGCAGCGTAATGATCTTACAATCTTTTTAGTTTCGTGCTAACAATCAATATTCCTTTTGCTCACTTAAAAGTGTAATACGTTCAAAATTGACTTTACTCACTCAAATGTCGCGTGCGTTTCAAATTTTCTTCGTAACATGTATAAATTATTTCTAACACTGAAAAATGGATGTTGAATGAGATTATGCGAGGATCAGTAATGGTATATGTATTTAAAGACAGGAAAATTTGCAAGGCGATTCATTAATTCGTTATTAAGCTCATGGGCGACTTTCGACATCGGTATGTACAATAAAAACCTTTAATTAATCCAAGGCTTCATCAGAAGTTTGGCATTTTAAAATTACTCCTAAGTATGGCACAAAAAAGGGAAAGATACAAGCATCGCGAATCTAGATTCGAGTTCTAATCTAAGAGATTGGCTGAGTTGGCTTTGTGACGACTGATTGGGGGCTTGATTCTCACTTCTCTCGACTTTCTCACCATGGAGTTCTTGGTTAATCCGACTGTCGTGCTTATCACGGCGAAAAAGCGTGCGTGAACCGCACTGTCGTTGATCGGCGTGTCAGCCAAGACGCGGTAGCTTGACGGGCCCACATGTGGGTCCACTTCTTCACTCCTCGATGGTGGGATATAATTAGCAATGAAGCGTTCATAAAGCTCAAAAGGCGTGCCACAATCACTCCTCGTCCCTTGATGGATGACCTCAAGAGCCTGGCCTGCGCCCGGGCACAACACACCTCTCTTCTTGCCAGCGGCAACGGTTACGGGAAAATGCTTGATGATGAGCCACATAATCAGCCGCGCCATCTTAGGCACCAACACGTGCATGCGAATGCGCTCAGCAAAAGCTTTGCCTGCTGGTACATTGTGACGCAGTTTGATCTTGACTGATTTGGCATCTCCCTCGATGTTCGTGACGTACTCCGCTGCTCCTCTCCATGAATACGCAAGCTCCATGAAAAAAGCGAAGACGGTGTCAGTGTCTTGTGGGCCAGAGTTGTTACTCGCCCAGCAGTTGATCGCGGCAAACTGGTTGGCGTCTATCCAAGACTGCCCGTCCACGATATCCTGCATCAGCGCGGCCGGAGAGCAGTAAGCGAAAAAGTTTTTCGCTTTCGAAAGTCGTCTGGTGTCAGCTTTGGGAATTTCTTGTTCTGCGGGAGGTAGGTCGACTCCAATCTGTGAAGAGAAGCACATAGTTAAATTACCCACTGTTTTTTTCAATTTAATTCTAAGTTAAACTTTTAATTATAATCGTTTATACAACCCACCTGGAGGGAGCAGAGGTCTGTCTGAGTAGGGGCGAAACAGACTTCTGCTACATCTGTCTTAGCAGTGACATCATAATTGTAAATTATATTTCTTTTTTATCAACTCGATCTATAGGTGTTGTCTTCTGGTTAAGGGAAACCCCCTCTATAACAGTATAGATGCGAATGACGCTGATTGACCACGGTATACAATCTGTAGCAGTACTAGCTCACAAAAAGTACCATGTTCTCTCATTTTCTCTAGAAACTTCTCTCTTTCCGTCCTGAGTTACTAAACTCATGAGTACAACTTGGCGTAGTGCCAATTTTCTAGGACTCAAAGTTACGGTAGTTTTGAGCCGGTTTACAAATTTTTAAAGCTAAAATTGCTTAATTATTTATGCGTATCTTCAAACTTCCTGTTTTGTCGCGGAGTAAAAAATCCTTTTTTGTCGAGCTTTCCCAATTTGCCTGCTGCAGTTTAGAATTTTCAGACTTTTTTATAAACAGTGTTTAAAATTGGTACTGTCCCACAAGTCGTGTGAAAATCAGTTTCCTCATGCTTTATTCTCCAACTTCATTTGGAAATAGTCTAGTACATGAAGAAATCAAATTGAAAGCAATACAGACAGAGAGAAGACATTGCAGAGATTCTCTTTTCAAGAATCTGCATTCCTCATGTGTTTGAAATGAGAAATCGCGATTCTTCCAAATGGTCAAATCAGTCATGGACACATGTATGTATTACTATTACAATTAGCGTAACAAACAAACACTTTTAAACAATAAATAAAATTTTCTTACATTGGAAGCGAAGTGCTCTAAAATCTTCAATTTGTTTGAAATTTGTTTTTATCTCGTTGCGAATCTGAGCTTCTGTTTTCCGACCATTTTCTCTTACTTCTGTCAGTCCGTTGCTTCGATTTAAAACGTTTTCAAGACAAATTCCACTGAAAGGAATAAAAGGAATACAGTAGTCTACACCGTATTACCGTATACATATACCGCAATAAGGAAGCGAGAGTTACTTCAGCATTCTTTAAAAAAGCTCAATCTCGCTTCACACTTGATATAAACATATGTACATATTGTCTTCGTTTTCGGTTGTAATAATGGACAAAATAAATTATGTCTCTTCACGAAAAATCTGACTGCAACCGTCAATCCACTGCATCTATAATAATGAGAAGATCAGTAAGAGGGTGGCCAGAAGATGCAGAATGCCCAGAGCAATAGGAAGCTGCGGCGTTGGTCGCATCGAGAGACAATCCCAGTGCCCTTTTTCTCTGCTCACTCGCTCAGCTTGCTTTTTAAAAAGTCTGCTTCTGCTTAAAACCCGCCTCTCTCATAGTCTAGTCTGACCTTGATGAAACTTTCTTTTTGTGGTCTCAACTCATGAATGTCCTTTTGATTTCTTTCAAGAGACCTAATTCCTCAGAATCACCATTTTTACTTCAAAATGTCTCCTCATTGGAAACTTCGGTAACCAGCAAGACCTCGGTGAAGTTCTCAATTGTACCAACAAAAAAACTCTTCGATGAAATCCTAAAAATGAATACCCTGAAAAATCTCCCTCTGGCAAAGAAAGTTTTGTTCATAATTTTTCTCATGGTGTCTGGCATCGGTCTTTACAGTTGCTTCATCGCCCCTTCTAAAGAATTATGATTCGACTCTAAATTGTGATTAGCTTCGGATTACGATCCAGTTGTTTTCAAAATTAACTACTTTAATTACTGTCTGTGCATCGAGTCTTTTCAAACTAGTTTTCAAGCGTTCTCATGCCACTATCAACCCTTCGACATCAGATGTTCCCCTCAATTTCAAGATTTCCGTTTACCTTACCACGTATCATTTTCATTTGTAATAAATTCATTCATTCATTAATTCGCAGAGAAACAAGGTTCTAATTTACAGTTGAGAACATTATTAACTTAAGATTGAAAAAAAACACACCTTGAACTTCTCGATCAATTGTAATTTAAATGCAAAAATTACGGTTAATGTACATACATATGTATTATCTTATTGCCTCGAACTGAATCACCCTGTGACAGTTATCCATTGTATATCAACCATGTGCAAAGGAATAAAATGAATGAATAAGACATGATCAAATGTTTTTGAATCATGTGTTGCATCTCTTACATTTGAACAGACGGAAAAGTTAGAGCAGGGTGTGAAGAGGGAAAATTAGAAGCATAAATAGAACTATTGATTTAAATGTTGAAGTCTCCTATAACTATTGAGCAGACTGAGCAGACGTGGCTTCAGCAAGAAGCTCGTTGCCCGAGGCACTTCCAAAGATGAGCTGCCGCTTCACTCCCAATCCTTGGTCCACACTTTCTTCTCTTCCATCGGAGAAGAAAGTTCTTGAATAATGAGTGTTCTGTGTTGAGTCGTTGAAAATATGCAGTTCGGCTATAAAGCCATCATCAGCAATTACCTCTAACTTTGGTAATGGAGAAGCAAGTGTACTCATGGTCGATGGGGGAGTCTCAGTCACCGTCCCGGGGGAGCTCTGGCTGTTGGCGGTGGAATTGCCGCTTCCGCGGAGCCGCTCTCTTGAGGAAGACTCATGAAAGCCGCCGTCATCTTGTATGGTTTCCGTTTAACACGAGAATAATGACTTTCTCCTTCACCCGTAACCGCACCTGCCAAATATTCTGGCGTTTGGCTCATGTTTAATTGTGTTCGTTTTTTTCATGTATGTTTTTATCAAATTTTATTTGAAGCCTATCTTCCTCTAACTTTTCCAATTGTTGTTTCTCAGAAAATTCTCACTTTCATAAAAGATGTTTCTCTCATTCGCATTCAGGGTGGAAAAAACCTATGCGATCTCAAAAAAACCTGAAAAATTCAAATCTATGAGCTCGTGAAATTTTATTGTATATTTTTATCTAGGGGATATTTTTCCAAGTCTTTTAAATTTTATTTCGAGCTGTTGACAATTTTGAAAGAGTTTGCGCTCGAAAAACACGCTCTGTGAAAAAAGGTGGTAAAGAACGCCCTAATTTCATCGGCAGTGGTGAATAAATTTTTGAAAAGTGAAATGTTCTCCGTTGAAAATGATAGTTATTAACTCGGCTGATACTTTAAAATTTTCAAGTTTCAGTTATAATGGTGAGAATCACCCTAAAATACCTTTTCTTCATTGAAAACGCAGTTTATGGTCACTCTTCTTCGATGTATTCGTCGCGTATCATTTTCACCTTCGTCAGATATTCTGTAAGTTCGTCTTCAAGCCACTGAAAGCAAATCTTTTTTTTTGAATTTCAATCGATGAAAGACAGTTTTTCCTCCGTTTCCGTTTCACTCCAACTCCGGTAAAACTGTAGTTTGGTTCCAAAACACTTGAAATTGGATTGCTTTATCGATTTAGAAAAGGTAAAGGCGTTTTAGAATTGACACCGCAAAATGCGAATGGGGAAGTAAGCCTCTCGCTTGCAAATGGTCCCTCTTTATAAGATGCTGGTGACAGTATGGCGGCTCCTCTACCTTATATGAACACGTCTTTTACGAACGGAGCCCAGTGATCCTCAGAACGAATAACAGGGTATGCTGGATGACTCTCCCAAAGGGGCATGCCCAGTATTGCGCTACTGCCACATTTTTCCGCCATACGCAGTTTTCAGAAGGAAAAGGTGGAGGAACTAACCACAAAAGTCCTTCGCACCACTCGTTCCTATAGTCGTACGCGTCAACGCCCGACGATGCTGGACATTCCGTTCTTGAAAAGAATAAGTTGCATTTGGTGTTCTGATCGTCCGCGAACATGTCCTTCACGGGCGTTCCCCACTTCAATTCAATTCAATTTAAACGCTTTATCAAGATCAACAAGCCACATCGGGAAATCATCGATTATGGGATCTGAGCGTTGAGCGAAGGTTGAGCGAGGCAAGCAGTAGCGATCGAAGTGCTACTCTTCCTCTTCTGTCGCTCATCATGGCGCTACGATCCCGGAGCGCCAAATCTTCTCGGGAAAGGACTCTTCCAGACGAGGGAAAAGACGGTGCGGGGAGCAACCGCTTAGGGAGGGAGACGAATGAAAGAATGACGGTTGCTCCTCGCACCGTCTCTTATCTTATTGAAACACTTATTGAAACTTTATTTATCCCCACTTATTGAAACAAATCTGGACTATTTCCTTTTTGACCGACCAATCGTCGGGGTCAAAATCCCTGCTTGCTAAGTCAGCTTGTACATTTTCATTTCTTGGGATCCATGTGAATTGGAACGAGCACCTTTCTTTGAAACGAAAATTTTCTACTTCCTCTGCAATGATTTGTAATTCTTTTTTCATGCTACCTTTTTTTCAAAATGACGACAGCTGCCGAATTATCTACGCTCTTCCTTTTAGGCACGGCCTTAACGTATGCACAGCAAATCTGACCGCTTCCAATTCTCTCCAAGTTATAGATTTCTCCCTTTCCTTCTGGTTCAAATTTCTCGACGCTTGCTTTTTCACACCATCTCGAACCATTATCGCTCCTAAGCCTATGCTTGAAGCGTCAGTTTCTACCTTCACATCAAACTCCCATGGCCCAGCTGTAAAGCTGCGAACCGCCCTTTGGCGAAACTCTGCCTGCCATCTTTTTTAGCTCACCTTGCTCGTCCTGAGTCAAAGGTCGGGTTCGATCTCCTGTGCTATTCATCTCTGCTACCACTTCTAGCAATGATTTAGAGAGAAGAGTGGCCGAGTCACCTAGAACCAATTGTGCGCTTACTATCGTGCCTGTCACGATCTGCCGGTCCTGGACCGTTGGCCAACACCTGCCTCTCAGGTTTACCATCCTTCCATCAGCCTCTGAGGCTCTTTTGTCCGACAACGCCACTACGCCTTCGGTCAAGTCTATACGATAACCTAACCAAATTTCTACCTGCGAGGGAACTAAGTCAGACTTTTCTTTTGCTATAGTAACTCCAGCACTTTCTAGATCCGATAGTACTACATCCACTGCCTCTTTACAGCTCTCTCTATCCTTAGCTAGTACTATTCCATCGTCTAAATAAAGGGTAACGTTCAACCCTTTGGATCTCAATCTACGCGTTAACGTTCTGAACACCTTTGTGAAGACAAAAGGGGCTGGGCTAAGGCCGAACGGAAGTGCATTGAAATGATAGTATTTTGCTCCCCACTTGAACCCGAAAAATTTTCTACCTTTCTGGGCAATCGAAATGTGATGATAACCACTTCTTAAATCAAACGTGGCTAGAAATCCTCCGAACGGGAGGCTGTCAAAAATTACAGATAAACCTTCGTAGCGAAAGTTTTCGCTAGGAACTTATTCATAGCGCTCAAATCATGAATCAGTATCAATTTCGTACCGTTACTGACTACCGCTAGAGGAGAGACGATTGCCGGCCTTTCCTGCGTCTCACTCACTGCTTCCGTCTCCAACAATCTTTCCACTTCTCTGCTCACTAACTCCGTATTTAGGCGTGCCGAAATCCGATTATCTACAAACGAAAAGCTTGGAGGATTTTAAACCAAAAATTCGAGCAGTAACCTTTGGAAATTACTTCTAACACAAAAGTTGAGGCACCAATCTGTTGCCAGAAGGAAAGTGCAATTTGAATATTTTTGAACGGAACCAATTTATCATAACCTTCTTGGATTGACAGGACACTGGCTGCGGATGTGTCCCGTCTGGTTAAATTCGTAAAAGACAGGTGTTGATCTCTGCCTAAAAGCCTGTTGACCAACAGGTTGGTAGGCGTACTGCTGAGTCTGCGGAGCGAAGTACTGTTGAGGGGCTGACTAGGCCTAGAGATAGACTGGCTGAGGAATGACAAGGGGAGTCTGGTGGCCGGATCAGACTCCCCTCGAACGAAAGGGCTGATCTCACTCACTCTCGAATTTCCTCTTCTCGAAGTTCGACTGTCCGGCCCCTCCGCCTGACGTCATCAAAGAGACGAGCAAGGCAATGGACAGAGGATCAGTGGCCGAAGAGGAGCCCAGCGTCTTGGCAGCTTCGGCAGCTGACAGTATACCTGAATGAGACTCCGCAAGAGCCAACAGCCGGTTTCGCTCGATCAGTTCTTTGATTGCCTGTTTGTTGTCTTCCGCCGTCTCCCTTTCTAGCAGGTTGATGGCCGTGGTGTTGAACGCCACTTGATGACGATGAGAAGGCACAGAAACTGCTGGTGGGACATATTGCGGAGCTGATACACTCAGAAAAGGCTGAAGCCTCTTAGCAAGCTCTCTCGCCTCTATTTCTTCGGACATGTCTATAATCAGAGAGAGAGAAATTACTCGCGCCTTACAACAAAAAAACCACAACAAAAAATTTCAAAACCGTACACAATGATTTAAAACCACCACGTACACAATGATAGAGGCCTAGAATGAAGAAATATAGCATTCTTTCCTCTTTCAAAATTCTTCAAATACGTTACTAACCTTCGTACACATTATTCAAAAAACCCGCCAATTCAAACTACCAAACCGCGACGCACGCAAGTGTTTTGTAACCAAACTTAAAATTTTTTACTCCCTTACCCTCTCAAATAGCTCGATGTTGTTGTTGTTGTTGTTGTTGCCGGTTGTAGCCGTCATCGAAGAGCGAAGCCCACGTGATATTTTTTTCTTTTTCGCTTCGTCTTTCGTTGTGTATAAATCGTCAATTTTTTTAAATAGAAGTTTTTGACATCTTCAAGAAGTTTGCCACTTCTCGTGGTTTCTCCCATAAGTCGGTGAGTGAGAGTGTCGTGGGGTCGCCAATGCAATCGAAAAGGTGACGTCATGAGGCGACGTCATGAGGTGTGGATGAGCATGTTGGGCAGACGTCTGGGATGGACTCATCGATACGGTGTAGATACGAGAAATGAGGTGATGTCCTTTGCAGTTTCTCCGCATCAGGAGAAGTGAGGTGATGTCCTTTGCAGTCCGGAGACTGTCGTGCTGCACCGCGTGAAGGCGGACATCGTTGTAGCACCAAATAGCTCGATAAAAGCCATCTCTTCTTGCTGACTCATTCTACAGTACGCTACAGTAACCTTGATAAATTTCGCGCCGGGAGAATTTCTTGCTTTGACTTGGGACTCGGCGAGGGTTTCCACCAGCAAGATGATTAAGTTCTTGTATTGCTTCGCAGCAGCACATTCTTTGGCACGGCAGTACATTCCTGTAAATTCTTTTTTTTTAGTTGTGACACACCAAAACTGCGTCAGAGTTTAGCGTTAGGGCGTCTAACCATTAGCAGCTAACGTTAGACGTCTAACAAACACATTGTGGATATCGGATAACAGTTAGACGTCTAGTCTAACACGTTAGAATTGTCTAACGTGTTAGACGTCCAAAGTTTGGGGTTGATTGTGGATACGGCCCCAAGGCTAGGCTTTTTTGGTTGTCGGTTCTTGTTTTTTTGGATTTTTTCGAGAAAAAAATTGCCTCAAAAAATCTTTAAAAGTCGACAAAATAAAAAAACAATTTTTTTCAAAAAGAACGTTGAGTGAAGACTGGAGTGTCGATACATACATTACAGCCTCAAGGTGTCCAAATTCTGCTAGAGACCGGAGTCCTTCAAAAGAGTCGACCGCTCTCAGCCCCGACAAATGGAAGGAAATTGTCTGGGTATATTTCCGGTTTTTTTGAGATTTTACTTGCTGTTAACTCATCAAAACTCATTTTTTCTTCCAAATATGTCCATAAACATTTTCTTCCGGTTTCATCAGATAAAACATAACAAAATGGATCAATAAAAAAGTGTTAAAAAATTTTATTGGAAGAAAAGAACTTTTTTGTTGATTTTTCTGACTTTTTTAGCTCCAATTTTTGGATTTTTTTTAAAACTAAGCCCTGGTCATGATCGCCATTTCACACGACCATATCATAACACTACTCTTCCTTCTTAGTTTTTCTTTTTCCTGTTGCTATTCTCTCGAATATTTTTCAGAATAACTAGAACATTTCTTTCTTTTTGATACATCTTTTACAAGATTTCTGGTTCACTTTAAGGTGGTGGTCATGTTAAACATTCTTTGGTAGGCTGTTTTGTTGATCATTACTAAATGCTGACTCATTTAGATATAATCTGTGACTACATACGAAAGTCATGTATTTCGAAAAAAATAAGGTGTCGAAAATGTATTAAGTGAGTGGTGCAATATAAATGTAACTTACCTTCTTTTGCATAAAAATTGTAATAACCATACCTTTTGTCAATTTTTTGTGAAAACCATTTTTTTATAGGAGAGTTTTTTGACATTAGTTTTGCGGTTTTTCTTCTTTCATAAAACAAAACATGTTTAGAAATTAACACCAACTTGGAGGTTTTTTGTCACGTTTTCGCCTTGTAAGCTATAATATACCTGGGGCCTCTTTCTAATTGGATATTTTGGATACAGCGATACAATATTATCTTTATAATCTTTCGATACAGCGATACAGCTATACAAATGGATACAGCGATATTTTGTGAAGAGCACCTGTATCCCTGTAAAGGTTCTCTCTCTAATCTTTTACAGTTTACAGCAAAAAAATCGAATCTTTACAGGAAACGGATACAATTTTACAATTCTAAAGGCTGCTGTAAAGATGGATACAGCACGCATTTACAATGTTTTTTCTTTATGTTTTTTTTCTCTTTATATTATGTTTTTCTTCTTATTTTGCCATCTCCATTTTTTCTTTCTTTTTTCACCAAATTTTTTTCATTTACTTGATTTCATTTTTTCTTTATATATTAATATTATACATAATTGAAAACATGATAATAGTTTTGGCAATTTTATATTCATATAAGTATTGTAATATTTTTCTAACTTCAAAGTATTATTATTGCAAGTTTTTCTTTAAAATATTTTTTTTCAATTGAAGGTGGTTGGCTGATGCAAGTCTTTTCGTACAAAAAATACAATGACTATGTTTTCGATGTAATTGAAGTTGCAATGTCATCGATGAGAAAAGAATAGTTTGTGATTGAGTTTTATTGTGGTTTAGAAAGTAGTTTTTTTCCAAAAACTAATTCGAATTTTTAACATTAAATTTAGCTTAGGCTTCGTAAAAACTTACGCTAACGAGACCATTACGGCTTAGTTGGTAAAAACCGTTTTATAAAAATTCCTTCAAGTAGTATAGGGTCCAAAAAACAACAGAAAACCAAAAAAGTTTGTGAAAAAACAACTTTTTGGAATGAAAAAAATTGTTTAGCATATTTTTACTTGGGGGAGGGGATTTTCGGTGCGTTAGAAAAATGTATTTTTTAAAAAATACAAAAAAATATATTTTCTTATGCGGTCTCGTTCGCCTATGCCGTACGACCTCGTTAGCGTAAACTTTTTCCTAAGCCTAAGCGTTTTTTTTAATTTAGGAATAATCTTTTAAAAAGTTTTTTTGAAAAACCCTTTAAGTAAAGCGCAGCCCCCCCCCCAAATAAAAAAACCTTAAAAAATTTGTTGAAAAAACTATAAGCCTACATCGCTTGATTAGGTCACGTAAAATACAAAAAACAAATATAAAAAAATTGAAATCTAAAGCCTATTTTAGCCGGAAAATCTTATCAGTTAAACTGCACTAACGCCTCTATGTTACTATCATAATCTCAATCATGTATATTATTAATCTAAAATATAAAAAAAGACTTCAAGTATTTGCATATTGTTAAAGGGCAAAAAAAAAGAAAAAAACTGAAGGTGGCAAATAATGAAGAAAAAAACAAAACATGGAGAAGAAAAAAATGAAGGAAAAAAATGAGAAGAAAAAATATGAAAAAAAAACAAAACATGAAGAGAAAAAAACGAAGAAGAAAAAAAAACAAAATATGAAGAAAAAAATATGAAGAGAAAAAATGAAGAAGAAAAAACAAAATATGAAAAAATTGACCGAGCAAACGAAAATTGCCCCAAACTCAACAAATATTTGTATCCGATACAGCAACTTTTTGTATCGGCTGCTGTATCGGATACAACAGTGAATTGTATTCATTTATTTACAGGAGAGATTAGAAAGAGAAGTAAAATATCGCTGTATCCAAACTCGCGTTGTATCGCTGTATCCAAAATATCTAATTAGAAAGAGGCCCCTGCTTATTCAGTCGTGTTATTCTCCAGAATAATTCAACTTAGTGATTCGAACCTGAAGCTCTGCATCGCAATTGATCAAAAATCTTTATTACAGCTATTTAGGAGCTCAATCAACCTGGAAAAATTAAATTCGTTGTAGTATTATTCAGAAAAATCAACGTGTTAGCGGAAATCACGCGCGAGAAGAACTTCTATTTTCACATACATCGACAAGGATCTACTAAAACGGTTTCTCGACACTTGCGATCATAACTTTCAGTGCGTGTAAATAGGTCACAAAATCCCGCTAAAACGCTTTCATCGGATACAGCCAACGGTGATATTATTGAGCAGAAAAGAAATGCTCGAAGCAAAGATAACATCAAAATGCTCGACGCATTTGAAAAACGACGTAAGATATACATACTGGAAGAAAACGCAAACGACAGAGGAGAAAAGTTAGTCAAACCAATTCGATACTTGTTTCGAAAATGTTTTTACACAGAGTTTTAGAACTCAAAGTATTCGAAGTACAGAAATTCATAAAGACATTCTTTCATTCTTTTCTACTTCAATTAATCAAAAACTTAGTTCATTTGCGATAAAAACTTACTAAATTTATTCCTAATTGAGCATAACTATCTCAAAAACTCAGCACATAAATTTGGTGTTTGAATACGCGCCTTAGGGAGTGTACTGTAGGTGCGTTGCGTATGCGCAGCATACGGGGAGAAGAGAGGGAAGTAATTCGTTCTACGTTTATCGTGCGTTAAAGCAAGATGCGGTAGTATGAGTGTCAGGGGTTTTTTGAATTGATTGTTGTCGCAGATTTGACGTGAAGCGTCAAGAAGAGTGTTAGGTTCTGAAACATGTAGTTTGTGTGTTATATGATTGTTAATGAATGTCTGTTTGGCTAAGAATTGCTGGTTGCTAAATTACGCTTCAAGTTGCGCAATGTAAGTTTAAGGCTGAATACTCGGTATTATTGTGAAAGTTATGGGTGGAATTGTGGTGGTCGAGTTTTGCGTCTAGGCACGCAGTTGATCCTTCTCATTGTCAGTTAAGTGCTCGGATATGTTCGCGTTATTCGCTCGTTGCTCGTCTCAGTTTTGTTTATCGGGGTAATCGTACAGAGTAGTGGATGAGCATCACGGATGTGAGTTTCGTTTGTGCTATTACATAATGTGGACCGAGACAACTTAGCTGCGTAGCTAGGCTGTGTGAGCGCGCGTACTAGGCAGTCAAAGAACGGAGCGAGCCGTGAGCGAAGGGTCAACATTGAGTAAAAGGGGTAGTCACCGACTACACATAGTTTTGATATCAAAACTCAGTGGTGTTCATAGCAGTATTCCAGTATTTCAATTTACTTGCCGAGAGAAGTTGATTAAAGTTTTTGAGGATATGTATTGCGTGAGGAAATGTGAAAGAATTTTCGACTTGAAGAGTATGAACGGGAAAGTTGTTTATAGCTAGTGAGAATTTCTATGATAGTAGAAAGTGGACAGAACTATGTATAAATGAAACAAAAAAGTTAGTGAGCACTCCCGAGTAAGTTGTTGGCATTATCGCACAAAATTTTTTGAGTGAATTTTTTGAACGTGTTCGCGTCATTGGGCCGGAGATTGTCGCTCAAGTAGGATTCAGGAGGAGGTGCGGGAGCAATTAGTTCGCAATCACGGCATTATTTGCTAGCTTAGCAGGATTTCGGATTGAAGAGCTTCAGGAGTTCGGGTATATTTGGATGGTGGTATTGTGTGAGAAGAAAGTGTGATCATAGGCCTCAGGACAGACGAGATAAGCCGTGTAACAAGAAGGATCAAGGGTAAGACCGGTAACGTTCAGGCACAAGGGTAAGAACTAAAACAAGCAGGCACCAGAGTAAGACCTAGAACAACTAGGCACAAGAGTAATACCTGGAACGAGCAGGCACAAGGCACAAGAGTAAGACCTGGAACAAGCAGGCACAAGAGTAAGACCTGGAACAAGCAGGCACAAGAGTAAGACCTGGAACAAGCAGGCACAAGAGTAAGACCCGGAACAAGCAGGTACAAGGGTAAGACCTGAAACAATTTTATTCTATCTTGTTCGCCATGACTGGAGTGGTCGACTTTCCATCCGCTCTCTACTCTATTCATTTCGTCTAGTGCACAAGATGCAATCCGGCTTCAACGAGGTATTGGACACCTTGAAGCTGTATCGTCCTATTCCTCACCGCCCTCCCACACAATGCTACCACTGGAGTAGGACCGACCAATAACTCGAAAGTTCTTTCCGTAATCACCATGGACCCCTTCGACCTCATATGTTATGAACTCCTTCGACCTCATGTTTTCCCTAACATGGAATACCCCCTTCCTTATACCTTAACACGCATTTTCCATGCGTAATAAACTCAACAAGCAGGCACAAGAGTAACACCTGGAACAAGCAGGCACAAGAGTAAGACCTGGAACAAGCAGGCACGAGAGTAAGACCCGGAACAAGCAGGCACAAGAGTAAGACCTGAAACAAGTAGGCACAATAGTAAGACCCGGAACAAGCAGGCACAAGAGTAAGACCTGGAACAAGCAGACACAAGAGTAAGACCTGGAACAAGCAGGTACAAGTGTTGCGGAAGAACAAGTTCAAGTGACAGCGAATTCGTTATTAGAGTACCAGTTTGGTCTCCTTACAAGGTTACACTGATTAGGAAAATTGAAAGAGTTCAACATACGTTCACTAGGCTATTGTACATTCGATGCCGTAAACGAATATCAGTCCTTCGACCTCCTGCGTATAACATGAGACTTAAAATGTTCCAGCTAGAAACTTTGCTGTCTCGGAGAACCAAAACCGACATTTTGTTCGCCTATAAGATTCTTAACGGCTTATTGGATATTCCAATAAGTAAGATGTATACTCTTAAACCATGTCATGGTCGTATTTCCAGATACGCTTTCCACATTCCTCGCTCACGTAGGCTACCACTGTTTAATTCTTTTGCATTACGATCCGCGAGATATTATGGCAAGCTACCGTCTAATATAGTATCCGCCCCTAATGTTCTCACTGTTAAAGATAGGCTAAGCTCTGTTGATGTTCTTAGTTTGCTCGATATAAATGTAACTGATCTTTGATTTCCGATTTTTTGTTTTTTTGTTCTTCTCTATACTTTAGAATCATGAATTTGTTCTGATGATTGATTGGATTCTTTGATAGCTCGGTTTCCTTCCCTCCGTTTATTTGTCATGTGTTCTGTGGCAAGTTGATGTTTACTATATACCATGTGTTGTCACATTTTGAATAATGTTTGAATAAATAAAACAGATTGATCGGAAAATTGATCAGTAATGGATTGAGAGAAGAATCAGTAATGGATTAGAGTGACTGAGTAACGTTGCTGGGGAGAGCCGGAATTCAAAATAAATATAAGAAGTACTTGGTGCAATACATGCATGTCATGTAGAGTGTAGTCGCCTTTGAATTTCTGAGCAGATAAATTCAAGGATAAATCCTTTTCTCTCTACTTGTGAAATCGCCACGCGGGACTTTAATGACCTTTACTTCACAGAAACAAACAAACAAATGAAGAAAATAAATGGAGAATGATAAATACTAGATCGATGAATTTACTTAATTAATATAATTACTGAATTAGAATGCCAGAATAGAAAGCTAGATAAATGAACTGGGAGTCACAATTACTGGAAAACTCCTTTCCCAACTCCCCCGCCCCTACTCTACTCAAACCCGGACTTCAGCCGTCGATCTGCTTGTGGTCTGCTTGGCGTCGCCGCGTTGGATGGAGTCGCGTAGAGAGACGCTTGTGGGGAGGGGTTGACCTTGGATGGGATTGCCCGTGGGAGAGAGTGTCCGCCCACTCAAACTTGGGTAATTAATTTTTAATTAACATAAAACAAACAAACACGCACGAAACGCGCCTAGCCAAACACTAGCTAGATGTGAAAGAGAATGGAGAAGAGGCACGAAGGCCAGAACATTAATGA
Source organism: Allodiplogaster pararmata (assembly GCA_964056735.1). Classification (NCBI taxonomy): domain Eukaryota; kingdom Metazoa; phylum Nematoda; class Chromadorea; order Rhabditida; family Diplogasteridae; genus Allodiplogaster; species Allodiplogaster pararmata. The sequence continues at coordinate 41,490,576 of OZ057407.1, read as the reverse complement.
TGAGAATTTTCAATGGGCTATCAAAAATATTCTAACTCCATAAACTTGGAGAAAATGCTCCTAGAGCACTCAAAACACACTAGTGCACTAGATGAGGCTAGGAGGAGGCAATGTTATTACATAATAACATAATGAAGTATAGAATATATAGAATATATTACTATAAATTAGAATTCTATAAATTCTAAAATGAAAAAGCGTAGCTAATGAAGATAAGGGAATAAAATGAAGGCGATGATTAAATGAATCATCGAGAAGGAACTAGCGCGCGCGTGGCGAGCTTTTACCGTAACTCATTAGCTAGAACAACACTAAAAATGGGTCATTAAAACACGGATTTGATGACATTGGGGCCCCGGGCCAGAAGTAGGGATTTAGGGTCGAGGGCAGAGGATTGGATTGGATTGAGGGCGCACGTCGCCAGATGATGAGCACCGGAGCGTCGCGAACATCGTGCCGAGTAGTCCTTGGACGGCTTCATTTCTCTCCCTGGTCGTGGTACTTCAACTCGAAAACAGCATCTTAGTCATTTGATCCAGAGCTTCCATTTCTAAACAAATGAAGCTCATTCTTCGCGCATTTCCTCTCTATTCCAAATTCTAGACCATTCCGCTTATAATTCTTCAATGATTCTCGAATTGCATTCTTATTGAAATCTCTTCATGATTATCATTATAACTGGTCACTGGGTGAGACTGGGGCCCGGGCGGCCTGATTATTCATTTCCGAACAAGTTGCCAATACGCGGGGTAACCTTGCAAGCGATTCACAACCTCTAATAGGTCTCAAATTCGTGCTTTCTGGCGTCATTACGTGAGTTCCTTCGCCAGAGGTCTCAGCTATCCGCCACAATCTTTCGTACATTCTTCGGCCCTTGGGAAGTTCCATCCATGGTCGATTCTTCATGTCTGTCGGCCCGCTGCCAGGGTCGTATTCTTTTTCCCTTTTCCTTTCACGATAGTCACAAGTTACGTGGCGTCTCTGACGGTCTAATCCTTCGCGACTCATAGACAGCTTGTTGAGGGCTCTACCCTCCGTGCGGCATTTCGCACCTATTTCTTCTTTCCTGCCATGAACGAGGTCACGCAAGTAGGGAACAGCTTCGGATGAGCATCTCAAAGAAGCTCTAGTTTCCTTTCCGTTGGCGCGATAATTGACTTTCGGGTGGTTTTGGAGAGTGTTGTTCACTTCTTTCCGGACCGTATCTCTGTCGATGATTGGAGCAACGATTATTGAGGACTTAGGCTCAACCTTTGACCCTGTGGCTATCCACCCGAGAATCGAAGGTAGAAGTATGTGGCCACTCGGAAGCTTAAATCTGCGCTCATCGACATCAGTGACCTTTAAGTAATCTTCATTGCCAATCAGCAGCTGCGGCTTCATGATACTTATCCTGTCACATTTATCGGCCATTCTCAACTTCCGACGTCGAATTTCATCCACATCTGCTTGTGGGAGCGGCGGGAATTTCAGTGAACCCAATAATGGTTCAGATAATCCCAGGGCTTCAATGGTCATCCGTTCCCCGGTGACACTTTGGAGCATTACTTCGTAGATGGGATAGGTTTTCAGACCTTCCGTCTTATCTCCCAGTCCGCATAGAGAAGACTCGCAGTCTCGTAACTTCCGCAGCGAGAGTTTCTCAGCCAGGACCCTTGATATTAGGCTCATACTGGCCCCGGTGTCCATTAAAAAGGCTACTCTCTTGGTTTTTCCATGTGCAGTTCCTCGTGCAGTTACCCGACCGGCTTGTAGTCGCGGCGAGAAGGTGCCAAACTTCTCACGGCTTTGGTTTAATAATACCCTCTGACGTTCCTGTTGCCTCAATTCTGCCTCTTGTCTCTGAACATGTTCCGTCCTACCGTCTTCTCCTCGACGGTTTAGTTCCTTCCGACGTTCAATTTCATATCCTTTGTGAGACTGCTTCCTAGTTGCCCATTGCATGCATACAGATATGTCGTGCTCCTCGTCACAATTCGGACACTTGACGTCACATCTGTGCACGGTACTATGTGGCTTGAGGCAGGCAATGCAGACGCCACGTTGCTTGAGAAATCGGATTCTGTCCTTAACTAGGCGCAAAGTGTAACAATCCCTTCATATTTTATGCCTCCCACAGTAGACGCAGCTTTGTTTTGCGGTTGGTCTCTGAATTTTCCTTGCGGTGTTTGGATGGCTTTCAGTCGGATCTCCTCTCACGAAATTTCTGATTTGCCTCTGACCATTTGGTATGGCCCTTCCAACTGGAACATTCATTGGCGAAACGAAGCGCTCCTCTGCTCTGTTTACCGTCAGGACGTTTATGCATTCTTTTGAATAACTCACTGTGTTACTCGCAGCCGGGTCGTTCATCGATGCGACGAACATTTCTTCTCTTATTAAGCTTTCAGCTTTATCCAGAATCGACTTCACTGTGATGTTCTCCGCTTGGTAAGTGAAACGGTGCAATTTGTCTTTCAGCTGCGGTTGGAACTTCCTGGTTATCATTTCTTGTAGTGTGATGTCTTTCTGGATGCTCTCGCGAGTTCTTGCCATCCGTGCTACTAAAGCTTTCAGTGTCAACGTTAGACAGAGCTGGTCGTTCCATGAGTAGCTAGCTGCTGTCAATGTCTCAATTTGTACTGCCAGCGTTCTCTCGTCGCTCTGCTTCATTCCAAAACTTTCCTTCAGAAGATCCATGGCTGACGTATAGCCGCTTGCAGTAATTGGAAACTGAGTAATTGCAATCCTCGCTGTTCCCTGGACACAACTCAGCAGGTAGCTCATTTTTTCCGCGTCCGAAACGTCTGCTCTCGAGTGCACCGTTTCATTAAACCTTTCGAACCATTCTGGAAATTCCAAGCAGTTCCCATCAAACACTGGCAAAGGTAGCGGAGGTAAGCGAGGTAGTCGTGACAGTGCTGCTGTCTCCTGCTGGAACCGCCGCTCTTCTATTGCGCTACTTGCATTGTGGGCTGAATTCTCTCCAGCAAGTCTATCGGCAGCGTTTGTAGAACCTTGCTGTGATACTGCGATTTGCGCTTCCGTTTCCAATTCGGAGCGTAGAAACTCCAGATCCAGAAGTGCGACTTCCACGTTTGACTCAACCGTAGCTAGGAATCTCTCTGCATCTTCTTTTATCCAAGAATCAAACGCTGTTGTATAGCCGATTTTCTCTGCTGCGTTCTTGACCTTAGACAAGGTTTTAGTCAAGTCTTCGTATGCCTTCTTGTAGTGGTCTCTGCTCATGCCAAGCCTCCTTATGAGGACTTTTACTTCTCGGAGCAGCGACGCGTTTTCTCTCAGTCGGGACGAGCGGTTCTCCAGATTCGTATTCAGATTCAGATTCGGATTCAGATTCGGATTCAGATTCATATTCAGATTCATATTCAGATTCTCCAATCGTTCCTTCTGCTGGAAGTGCGACTCGAGGATCTTGTACTGTCGAGCGAGGTGGCTTTGCTGAGGCAGGCAATCGATGTCGATCTCCTCTTCTTCGGCCATTTTCGCTTCAGTGTTGTCCGATTCCGAAGACCTTGGGCCCGTATGCACCATGTAGTCGCCTTTGAATTTCTGAGCAGATAAATTCAAGGATAAATCCTTTTCTCTCTACTTGTGAAATCGCCACGCGGGACTTTAATGACCTTTACTTCACAGAAACAAACAAACAAATGAAGAAAATAAATGGAGAATGATAAATACTAGATCGATGAATTTACTTAATTAATATAATTACTGAATTAGAATGCCAGAATAGAAAGCTAGATAAATGAACTGGGAGTCACAATTACTGGAAAACTCCTTTCCCAACTCCCCCGCCCCTACTCTACTCAAACCCGGACTTCAGCCGTCGATCTGCTTGTGGTCTGCTTGGCGTCGCCGCGTTGGATGGAGTCGCGTAGAGAGACGCTTGTGGGGAGGGGTTGACCTTGGATGGGATTGCCCGTGGGAGAGAGTGTCCGCCCACTCAAACTTGGGTAATTAAACCCTTTGGTTTAATTAACATAAAACAAACAAACACGCACGAAACGCGCCTAGCCAAACACTAGCTAGATGTGAAAGAGAATGGAGAAGAGGCACGAAGGCCAGAACATTAATGATGAGAATTTTCAATGGGCTATCAAAAATATTCTAACTCCATAAACTTGGAGAAAATGCTCCTAGAGCACTCAAAACACACTAGTGCACTAGATGAGGCTAGGAGGAGGCAATGTTATTACATAATAACATAATGAAGTATAGAATATATAGAATATATTACTATAAATTAGAATTCTATAAATTCTAAAATGAAAAAGCGTAGCTAATGAAGATAAGGGAATAAAATGAAGGCGATGATTAAATGAATCATCGAGAAGGAACTAGCGCGCGCGTGGCGAGTTTTTACCGTAACTCATTAGCTAGAACAACACTAAAAATGGGTCATTAAAACACGGATTTGATGACATAGAGATAGGAAAAGCGAGTTTGATGTCAACAAATGACGAATCGGTCAGGGGTGAAGCTAGAACAGGCAGACAGGAGAAAGAAAATATTGAAAATCCGGAACAAGATAGAGGTGAGTTGTGACGCTGGGTAGAGAATAGATTCGAAGGTAAGCCGATCAGCAGTTTTCTAGAAGGAGAGTTGTTGGCTGACATAACCAACCGATTTGATGCATTGAAAGTAGCGTAAGAGATCATCTTCTAAAAACGAGTCGACTGCAGAGTAGGGGTGGAATATATCAGAAGAAGAAAGAATATCCCAGGCAAAACGAGACTGCAAAATTTCACAAGTATTCAGATATTTTTGAATTTGTTTAATTGTTGATGGTAAATTTAAATTTGAGGTATCTATAACTTGTAAACTTTTGCAGTACGCGTGCCGTCATCCCTCGTCTGCCTCGACTGCATTACTTTTAATTTGGAGTTTTCAAATAGTTCTAAATTCCGCCTCGCTAACGCACATCATGAAGCTCTTATCAATCGGTTTTCAAATCTTTACAAAGTATCAAACTCTCACTTCACCGTTCTTTTTTATTGAAAAAAAATTATTTAAATTTAAATTCGTCAAAGAAAGCATGAAACAAAAATTTTCCGATTAAAAAAGTTCCAGCCCCGTTTCCACGCTTACCAATTTCACAATTCAAGACTTTTCAGTCCACCCTTCCAGTCCAATTCAAAAAGTCCACCCTTCCAAAAAGCCTCATTTTCGGATTCTCATAAAAACGGTTTTTGCAATCAGGTCAGAGCAAAGAATTTTGAATTTAAGGTTTTCAATTAAGTCCAAGCCCAATATCAGACCGCCTGCAGAAAATCCTTACTCCACAGTATTTCAACTTCTGCCTTGCCAACCCGCATTTAACGGTTTCCACAATTTATCGAACTCTCGCTTTACCGAGTTTTTTTTCTTCAAAAACTAACTGTTTAAGGCCTGGTTCTCGGAAGAAAAATATGGGAAACTTTTACTTTAGGGACCCACCTTACTTTAGGGACCCCCGTGGTATAAGAGGGACCCACCCTCCAATAAAACGACCCAAAAGGGGGGTCCCTAAAAGTAAAAGACCAAAAAGGGAGGGGGGTCCCTAAAGTAAATTTAATTTTTAGTCCCACCCCACAAATGGGTAATCAAAGTAAAATACCCGGACCTTTTTAATTTTAGGGACCCACCGACCAACACTTTTCCAGAAAATTTCCTGTTTTACTTTAAGTCCTCCCTATTTTACTTTAAGTCCCCCTTCTATTTTACTTTAAGTCCCCCCTATTTTACTTTAAGTCCCCCTATTTTACTTTAAGTCCCCCCTATTTTACTTTAAGTCCCCCCATTTTACTTTAAGTCCCCCCTATTTTACTTTAAGTCCCCCTATTTTACTTTAAGTCCCCCCATTTTACTTTAAGTCCCCCATTTTACTTCTACTTTCCTCTTTTAATTTTAAGTCTCCCCTATTTTACTTTAAGTTTCCCCCTATTTTACTTTAAGTCCCCCTATTTTACTTTAAGTCCCCCCCATTTTACTTTAAGTCCCACTCTTTTTAAATTATCTTTATAAATTTTGGGGAAAGGGGGAGGGGGAATGGGGTTTACCTAAGCAGGGAAGGGAGGGGGGCCCTAAAGGGGGAGGAAGAGGGCCCTACCTAAGCAAAGGGGGGGTAGGGGCCCTAGGGGGGGGGAGGGGGAAGGGGGGCCCTAAGGAGAAAGGGGGGAAGGGAATTTTCATGAATAAAATCTCTTTCTCATCATAAAAAAACAGCAAAAAGCCATTAGATGCAGCGGAAAGGCGGAAAAATTACAACACAAACAAACAATAACAAAAGAACAAACAATAACAAAACATCACAAAAAAACAAAACGAAATCATTTTAGATTCACTCAAAATCTTCGAGATAGGTTCCCCGCCAAAAAGCCATTCAAAAACTTCTCAACTTTTCCCTCTTTCTCATGCGTGTTATCTCTCAAAAACTTTTCAAACTCTCTCTCTCTCTCACACACACACGTTCGGGATCAAAAAGAACGCACCACAGTAGAGAGAGAGAGAGAGAGAGAGAGAGAGAGAGAGAGAGAGAGAGAGAGAGAGAGAGAGAGAGAGAGAGGACAGTTAGTAGAGGCAGCAGACAGCAGTACAGAGAGCTGAAAAACAACGCACAACAGTAGAGAGAGAGGACAGTTAGTAGAGGCAGCAGACAGCAGTACAGAGAGCTGAAAAACAACGCACAACAGTAGAGAAAGAGGATAGTTAGTAGAGGCAGCAGACAGGGGGAAAAGAGAAAGAGCAGATAGTTAGTAGAGGCAGCAGACAGCAGTACGGAGAGCTGTACTATCGGCTATCGGCTATCGATCCTTTTTCAAAGCACAACAGTGGAGAGAGAAAGAGCAGATAGTTAGTAGAGGCAGCAGACAGCAGTACAGAGGGAGAAATAGCAGAGGTGGGTCCTTGTTCTACTACATGTTTTCTTACAGTGCAATTGCTTTCAAGTGGGTCCTTAAAGTTAATTTATCCCGAAAAATATACATTACATATATTTCCTTTTTTATATTTACAACCATCTATCCGGTTACCAATGTCACAATTCAAGGTTATACAAGTCCCAAATCCCCAAAACCCATATCATCAAACTCCCATTAATCGAATGTCGAACTTCCCCACGGAGCGAAAAGGTTTAAATTCAAGATTTCGGAACGAGTTCGAGTCCAATTTCGTCAACGAACTGCAGAAAATACACATTCCACACTTTTCGAAGTTCCGCCTTGCCAACCCACATCATCAAACACACATCAAACGGTTTCCAAGTATTACCAATACATCGAACTCTCCCTTAACTATGTTTTATTGAGAAAAAGTTTTACTTTGTCAAACAAAAGCATGAGACTTGAATTACATGGTTTTATGAATTCCACCCATTCACCCACTTACCAATTTCACAATTCAAGACTTCAGTCCAACTTTCCAGTCCAATTCAAGAAGTCCACCCTTCCAAAAACCCTCTTCATCGGATTCTCATAAAAACGGTTTTAGCAGTCAGGTCAGAGCAAAGAATTTTGAATTTAAGGTTTTCAATTAAGTCCAAGTCCAATATCAAGAACCACCTGCAGAAAATCCTTACTCCACAGTATTTCAACTTCTGCCTTGCAAACCCGCATTACCAAACTCCCTTTTAACGGTTTCCACAATGCATCGAACTCTCGCTTTACCGAGTTTTTTTCAATAAGTTAGTTTAAGGCCTGGTTCACTGAAGAAAATTATAAAATAGATATTACACGGTTTTTATATTTACACCCATCTATCCGGTTACCAATGTCTCAATTCAAGGTTATACAAGTTCCAAATCCCCAAAACCCACATCATCAACCTCCCATTAATCGAATTTTGTACTTCCCCACGGAGCGAAAAGGTTTAAATTTAAGATTTCCAAACGAGTCCGAGTCCAATTTCGTGAACCAACTGCAGAAAATACCAACTGCAGAAAATTCCAATTTAGTCAACCAACTGCAGAAAAGCTGCAGGCGCAAGGCCAACTTCAAAAACGTATTTGCTTTGTCGTCATGCAAGATGGCCAAGGTGTTCCAGATTTCACGAAAATTATTCTTCTAAAAAAGTTCTTATTTTTTTTAAAACTGTTTTTCTTTTTTAATGATTTTCAACGGTTGAATTTTTGTCTTTTTTTTAGATAGTTTGTCGGACGTACAACAAAGTCTGATCGTTAACCACCCCTAACAGATGTTTTCAGCAACTGGTAAGACCTCGAAACTCAAGATCCGGGAGAAAATTCAAAGCGTATGGCTTTAAAGAAATCGACTAGGAGGGAAGGTGCCCAGTTTTGCTATGAAAGAAAAGCGATTACAAATGCTTCAGGATGCTCCTGTGGGAAGTTCTTATTTTTTAAAAACTGTTTTTCTTTTTTAATGATTTTCAACGGTTGAATTTTTGTCTTTTTTTAGATAGTTTGTCGGATGTACAACAAAGTCTGATCGTTAACCACCCCTAACAGATGTTTTCAGCAACTGGTAAGACCTCGAAACTCAAGATCCGGGATGTTGGGCAATAAATTTTTGATCCTTGGCTCAATTAGGTCTGTTCTTACATCGAAGAGGCGAGAAAGACAAGGACTACATGTTTCCCTGGTTGAGTCATATACCAAGCTTCTGAAGGCCTCTATCAAAGAGACAAAATGTTTTACTTCCATTACTTGTTTTAATTTTGTTGATAAGATGTTGAATGTTCAGAATCATTTGATTTCTTCATACTCGGTAGAAATGAACTGAAAATGTCCACAAGTTTTGAATCTGAACGTTTTGGTAATTAATGTTTAAACAACACTAATTCTCAATATTCATCAAAATTCTAATCAAATTGAATTTTTCTAGAAAAAAGTTTCTTTAAAAACTTAAAGAGTCTAGATGAAATATTCATCAATCATCTGTAAGACATCGCAAAAAACAATTTAGTTACCTTCAAGTCTTCACAAAGTGAAGAACTTTTAATTTGAAGTTTTCAAATAGTTCTAAAGTCCGCCTCGCTAACGCACATCATAAAGCTCTTATCAATCAGTTTTAAAATCTTTACAAAGTATCAAACTCTCACTTCACCGTTCACTTTAAAAAAAAAAAAAACTTATCTAAATTCAAATTCGTCAAAAAAAGCATGAAACTAAAATTTTCCAATTCTACAAGTTCCACCCATCCGCCCGATTACCAATTTCACAATTCAAGACTTTTCAGTCCATCCTTCCAGTCCAATTCAAGAAGTCCACCCTTCCAAAAAGCCTCATTTTCGGATTCTCATAAAAACGGTTTTTGCAGTAAGGTCAGAGCAAAGAATTTTGAATTTAAGGTTTTCAATTAAGTCCAAGTCCAATATCAGCAACCGCCTGCAGAAAATCCTTACTCGACAGTATTTCAACTTGTGCCTTGCCAACCCGCAATACCAAACCCCATTTAACGGTTTCCACGATTTATCGAACTCTCGCTTTACCGAGTTTTTGTTCTTCAATAAGTTAGTTTAAGGCCTGGTTCGCGGAAGAAATTTGTAAAATAGACATTACATATATATTTCCTTTTTTATATTTACAACCATCTATCCGGTTTCCAATGTCACAATTCAAGGTTATACAAGTCCCAAATCCCCAAAACCCACATCATCAAACTTTCATTAATCGAATGTCAAACTTTCCCAAGGAGCGAAAAGGTTTAAATTCAAGATTTCGAAACGAGTCCGAGTCCAATTTCGTCAACAAACTGCAGAAAATACACATTCCACACTTTTTGAAGTTCCGCCTTGTCAACCCACATCATCAAACACACATCAAACGGTTTCCAAGTATTACCAATACATCGAACTCTCACTTAACTATGTTTTATTGAGAAAAAGTTTTACTTTGTCAAACAAAAGCATGAGACTTGAATTACATGGTTTTATGAATTCCACCCATCCACTCGCTTACCAATGTCACTATTCCCGAAATGTCCACTCTCTCCAATACCAGCATCATCGAATTCTCATTCATCGGTTTTAAAGTTGACAAGAAGCGAATAATTCCAAGTTCAAGGTTTTAGAATGAGTCCAAGTCCAATTTCAAATCAACTGCAATAAACGACGGAGCATATGAACTAGACGGAGCAGATGAACTAGGCATAGAAGATAAGCAGGTAGAATAAGCGGAACAGATGAAGCAGGTAAAGGGACAAGACGCTATAGATGAACCAGCGGAGCAGGCGGATCAGATAACGCGACGACGGATCAGATAACGACCAAAGATACCGTACCTTGTTTCTATACCGTGATACATTCGAATGCAGCAAAAGAAAAGAAAGAACACCACTTAAAAACGAAGAGAGAGACAAGAAAACAATAACGCTCACGCAAAACACCGGAATCAGGTAAGGCGTCCTCGCCTTTCCTCCCTCGTCTTTGTTCCGAACTCAAAATTTTCGGTAAGTTTTGTCGAGCAAATCTACCAACTTTTTGAAAATTTTCTACCATTACAGTGAAAGTGTCTTCTGTGTAGAATGGAAGTGTTATCTTGGAAAACTCAGATTCTATGCCTGCATCGATGTTCCTATTTCCATATCTTCGTGGGAGGAACAAAAGAAAACTCAGATTCTATGCCTGCATCGATGTTCCTATTCCCATATCTTCGTGGGAGGAACAAAAGAAAACTCAGATTATATGCCTGCATCGATGTTCCTATTCCCATATCTTCGTGGGAGGAACAAAAGAAAACTCAGATTATATGCCTGCATCGATGTTCCTATTCCCATATCTTCGTGGGAGGAACAAAAGAAAACTCAGATTCTATGCCTGCATCGATGTTCCTATTCCCATATCTTCGTGGGAGGAACGAAAGAAAACTCAGATTATATGCCTGCATCGATGTTCCTATTCCCATATCTTCGTGGGAGGAACAAAAGAAAACTCAGATTATATGCCTGCATCGATGTTCCTATTCCCATATCTTCGTGGGAGGAACAAAAGAAAACTCAGATTATATGCCTGCATCGATGTTCCTATTCCCATATCTTCGTGGGAGGAACAAAAGAAAACTCAGATTATATGCCTGCATCGATGTTCCTATTCCCATATCTTCGTGGGAGGAACAAAAGAAAACTCAGATTCTATGCCTGCATCGATGTTCCTATTCCCATATCTTCGTGGGAGGAACAAAAGAAAACTCAGATTATATGCCTGCATCGATGTTCCTATTCCCATATCTTCGTGGGAGGAACAAAAGAAAACTCAGATTCTATGCCTGCATCGATGTTCCTATTCCCATATCTTCGTGGGAGGAACAAAAGAAAACTCAGATTATATGCCTGCATCGATGTTCCTATTCCCATATCTTCGTGGGAGGAACAAAAGAAAACTCAGATTCTATGCCTGCATCGATGTTCCTATTCCCATATCTTCGTGGGAGGAACAAAAGAAAACTCAGATTATATGCCTGCATCGATGTTCCTATTCCCATATCTTCGTGGGAGGAACAAAAGAAAACTCAGATTCTATGCCTGCATCGATGTTCCTATTCCCATATCTTCGTGGGAGGAACAAAAGAAAACTCAGATTCTATGCCTGCAGCGATGTTCCTATTCCCATATCTTCGTGGGAGGAACAAAAGAAAACTCAGATTATATGCCTGCATCGATGTTCCTATTCCCATATCTTCGTGGGAGGAACAAAAGAAAACTCAGATTATATGCCTGCATCGATGTTCCTATTCCCATATCTTCGTGGGAGGAACAAAAGAAAACTCAGATTCTATGCCTGCATCGATGTTCCTATTCCCATATCTTCGTGGGAGGAACAAAAGAAAACTCAGATTCTATGCCTGCATCGATGTTCCTATTCCCATATCTTCGTGGGAGGAACAAAAGAAAACTCAGATTATATGCCTGCATCGATGTTCCTATTCCCATATCTTCGTGGGAGGAACAAAAGAAAACTCAGATTATATGCCTGCATCGATGTTCCTATTCCCATATCTTCGTGGGAGGAACAAAAGAAAACTCAGATTATATGCCTGCATCGATGTTCCTATTCCCATATCTTCGTGGGAGGAACAAAAGAAAACTCAGATTATATGCCTGCATCGATGTTCCTATTCCCATATCTTCGTGGGAGGAACAAAAGAAAAATCAGATTATATGCCTGCATCGATGTTCCTATTCCCATATCTTCGTGGGAGGAACAAAAGAAAACTCAGATTATATGCCTGCATCGATGTTCCTATTCCCATATCTTCGTGGGAGGAACAAAAGAAAACTCAGATTATATGCCTGCATCGATGTTCCTATTTCCATATCTTCGTGGGAGGAACAAAAGAAAAATTTGATTAAAGTAATAAGAACTTTATGCAAATCGTAAACGGGACCACGTGTTTGGTAGAAATGCTTTTCATTTCTGTCCTAAAATTTCCATCATTGACTTCCGCAGGTTTGTTCTCCCACGTTTTCCTGTAATAAAAAAAAAAGAAAAATGAGAATAAAAACAAATCTAGCTTTGGATGCACCAAATAGCTTTGGATGCACCAAATAGCTTTGGATGCACCAAATAGCTTTGGATGCACCAAATATTCAAAAGTACATTTAGCTTTTTTTTCCAAGATTTTTTCTCTATTAGCCACGTATTCCAAGTGAAATAACATTTCAAACAAACAAGTTTCGAAAGAACTTTGGAAATATTTCGCTCTAACATCGTACATAACTTTATACCTTTTGCAGCAAGTTCCGTTGGGGCCTTTGTGAAAGTCTCTGCTTCATTTTCTCCCATCACAACATCCTGTTTTGAAAAAAAAGAGAGACAGCACTGAGAATGTAATGAGCAATTCGAAGCAGATATTCAATGAGCCTTGAACAATAGGCACATAATTTAAGTCGAAAGCGAGAAGGCTTTAGAAAACGATAGTGAATCACTGAACCGAAACAAGAAGCACCTGAGTCCGGAATATCAACCAACACATGTTCATAAAGGGCCTCAATACGAGCACGAGACCTTCAACCCAAAAAAGGGAATGAAATTTTATGTCTGAAGCTGAGTCAGGAAAAGTCATTCAATTACCAACATTTTCATTTACATTTTTGTATTCCGTCAGTCTTGATCACGCTTTTTTGAGCTCTAAAAGCTGAAATAATGAGAATGATCTGCTGAGTCAGATCATTCTCATTAATACTACACTGATGATGAATTCATAAATATTGAAAGACCTTGAACTGCTTGGCGTTAATGTGTTTCTCGAGATAAGCCACTAGAGGATCCAACTCCGGAGAAGGCGGATCAATATGAGCAGCAGCCTTCATCAATCAATGAATCAATTAATAATATACAGTGCGCGTCATAATTAGGCTAACACTTTATTTTTAATATTTTTCAGTGTCATAAAGTCATCTGGTGGGCCAATCGCTCACTAAAATAGAGCTAAAAAACGTTTCTGTGCTGTTATTGATGTGAAAATCCGGAGTTAGCATAATTATGACGCGGTCGGAAATCAATAAAAGATTGTGAAAAAACTTATTTGTCGATCAATTAACACCAAATTTGGAGACATTGACTCTGAAACAGTATTGAACTATTGATATATCTTACAGCTTGCAGTCTTTTTCATTTTTCCGAAAAGCCTTGAAAAATAGAGTGTTAGCATAATTATGACGCGCACTGTATATATTGAAAGGTGAATTTATTTTTATCTTTAGTTCAAATAACTTTTTGTTCGTGATGATCATTTAAAACGAAACCTCGACAAGTAATCATGCCAGTGGCAGTAATACAATCCCCTTGTGTCTCTGACATCTCAACCTTTAAAAACTTTAGAATGACTGATTCTGATGATGCGATTTTCTCGAAATCACAGGCATCTCAACCTTCGCTAAGGTCAGATAGAATTATTTTGATGTTTCAAATATTGTATCATATCTACATAGCTTCTCTGCATACTTTCAATGATACGATATTTTCGTTATAATATGATGTCGCTATCTTTTTATCTTGAGACATGTACTCGAAAAATCCACCAAAAAGTGTTGGCGTTAACCTGAAAGAAGAGGCAGAGAAGCAGTAGTGGGGAGAACATTCCAGCTACGACCCAGTAGTTGATCAATCCTCGGACGTAACTTTTCTGCAGCAAGACTATCAACAGGGTGCAGCAAAAGTCCAGGTGGACAGTATTTTTTCCGATAAAAACTTAACGGATTGAGCAAATCAAACAAATTTTTCATCAAAGTTTATTCAAATAGTTTGGGATATAAGTGCTATTTCAAATTTCAAACAGCCCTCCTTTCTCCTTGACACAGGCGCGGAGTCGCTTGTGGAAGGCACCCACCGTGGTGCACAGGTAAGCGACGTCAAGATCATCCCACGCCTTCTGTAGGGCGCGCTTCAAACTTTCCAATTTCTTGTGTGGGGAAGCACAGGGATTGCTCTCAAGGACCGACCACACAGAGAAGTCCAGAGGATTCAAATCAGGTGAGTACGGAGGCCATTCGGCGGATGTGATCATGGAGGGGAAATTGCTCTTGCACCAGTCTTGCACCACTTTAGCCTTGTGGGCGGGCGCAGAGTCCTGCTGGAACGCCCATTTGCGTCCCGCGAAGTGAGCCTGGCTCCAGGGCAGTACTTCCTTCATGAGAATGTCGTTCAGGTAGTTATTGGCATTCACTTTGACTCCCTGCTCGACGAAAACGAGTGGAGTTTTGCCAGTCGCGCAAATCCCGGCCCAGACCATGACAAAAGCAGGATGGCCCTTTCTCGAGACGTATCGGCCACTCTTATTAGCATCTTTGACCGATTTCGACCAAATCCTATCGTTCTGGTGGTTGAAGGACTGCTCAATATTGAACAACTTCTCATCGGTGAAGAGAATATCCAAACAGTCCACCGGCTTGAACCGCTTTGACAGTTCACGACATCTCCGAAGACGGGTCGCCTTAATCTGGTCCGTCAATGTGTTTGTCTTCTGCAGCTTGATGGGGCGAAGTCCCATGCGAGATTTGACGATCCTACGAACAGCTCTATCCGAGATATTCAGCTCCTTTGCGACTTTTCTGAGACTCCGCTTGGGGTTATAACGAACCTTGTCTCGGATGCTTCTCACGTTGAAGGAAGTAGTCGCGGTCACTGGTCTGCCGCTCCTGGGACGGTCATTCGTCGTACCAGTCTCACGAAAGCGACGTATTGTGTTTTCAATTGTCCTGCGGGAGAATCCAGTGGTTCTGGCGGTGTGCTTTTGAGTGTGACCGGACTGGCTCAAGCGCAGAATGTAGTCTCGGTCCATATCAGAGAGCATTACCGGAAAACGAAAAGAGTTATCATTCTGATTTTTTAAGGTTATGTTAGCAACATCATTAATAAACTAAACATGAAAAATCACACGACCGCTACACCAAACAAAAAAGATGCAAAGTGACAAAGTTGTCCACCTGGACTTTTGACGCACCCTGTACACCTGTTGTTCAATGACTGTTATAATGCAAAGACAAAAGCTAGTACACCAAGCGGAACCGACCTAAGCCCTCTTTCTTATCGGGAGCAGGGTTTTTACACTATCGATGACACACTATTTCTCGTTTCAAACCTTTCTTTCGAACATAGACATCATACACGACATGTTTTCTGGTTTATAAATCCTCTGTTGAAAATTTTTCAGAGGTCTTATGTTACCACATTTAATGTTTCTGTGTTTGCACACGAATGTGTAATCCATCATTAGGTATTTGCATTTTTCTCCCCCATTTTTTTCATTCTGTGGAAGGTTCTGTCTCGCGTTCAACTTATTGAAACTGACAACTGTGGTAAGAACTTCGACGCGCAAACTTCCAATGTTTTTCTCGGCTTTTTTGCACTCGTACAGACCTGAGTCTTCAACCACCGAAGGAAAAATCTACAACAATCGGGTGAAAAACTGATTAACCCAACCGAAGTGGTATCGTATGAAGGCTCATATTAAGAGGGTGAGTGGAATGAATTTAAGCAGAGAAAAACACCTTTTTCTTATCAGTTGACCGATTAGGCATAAAATCACAACGATTTCTTACCATGCAGAAAGTTTTTATACAAAATAAGAAGAAAAAAAAATGTAAATTTTGTGTTTTTTAACTGATAACTCAAACTCCTCAATCGAATTCGAGGCTGAGGTGTAAATTTTGGTAGAACTGCGAAATTAACTGTGTCACAGAAGCTTTTTTAACTTCAAGTTCACTGTAAAATAACAAAGGAGCAGGTTCTCACCTCGAGCAAGCCTTTAGGAGTTATCTGCACTCTCCAGTCGAACCAAGTATCGTCTAGGATGGAACCATCTTTTGACCATTTTAGGTTATCCTCAAGTTGACCGTATTCCCAAATCAATAAATGAGATTAATTCCAATTTTTGGGAAGTTTATAACGTTTCTGGCAAGGATATACATAAACCTTTTAAATTTACTGATGAGAAATGAAACCCATTCGTACTTCTCTAACCGATACCGGATGCGTGACTACTACAGAAAAAAAAGACAGGCACAAGTTGTCTAGCATAGATATCCCACTGTCAGAGAAAAACAATTTCGGTCATGACTTTTGATAGTGCTCATTTTCTCTTTTATTTTCTCATGAACTCATTCCTACCCTCTAGTTTTTGAATAGTTCTTGAACAATCTCAGCCAATGATTAGCTATGATGAAGTCTACTTACCAGCCAGATAGATCCTTCAAGATAATGAATGAAGTCCATCGCATGGGCAAAAATTGGCACTCGGCTGGGACCGAACCTCCGCTGCCTAACCGATTTATCTCATGGGACAATGTGTTCTCGGTTGGTGTATTGGTTAACGCTCTAAAAGCCCCGGTTAGGCAGCGGAGGTTTGGTTCCAGCCGAGTGCCAATTCTTGCCCGTGCGATGAATTTCATTCATTATAGTCTTAGCACATCATTGCTTAAAACGATCAACAAAGATCAAACATTTATCTCTCAATATACCTCCATAGTTAGCTTGAGAACATATCATAACAAAAAGTTTAGAAAACAACCGCTGTTTGATCGCCACGCACGGTGAAGTTGCCGCATGCGAGAGCCAGGAGCGTCCCGTGAAGAATGGTTAGGTGATCATCATCGAGAACATTGCCCTCTACAACCATCCTCCTCCCCACCGAAGCCATCAGATTTCTCTTCTTTTCGGAGACTTTGTTTTTGACCCGATCATGCAAAGACGGCTTCTTCTTTTTCTTCAGTTGCTCAGCAGACTCGGTTGTGCTGTTGAAATTCATCAATGAGTAAGTATTCGAACGCTATATTTTAGTGGACACAATCGATCTTTTTATGTTATATTCCATTCCATACATATATTCCAACTAATGAGTGTAATCAAAAAGAAATGAGATTAAACCAAAAGCATTAGTAACAAAGGGAGAACGCCTGAAGCAAAAAAGCTATTTCGTTAGCTTTTTGAACCTCGCGGGAACTCAAAGAATGCATCACAATATTGACAGTATTGACAACAAAATCTTAATGTTTAAATGTATTCAAGAGCAGGCAAAGAAAGATTGGACAAGAACTCAGATTTGAGCTGAATTAGAATTACCAGAAAAAAGACCAAAAACTATCAGATTTCCCATCATCAAAGTAGATCTTGCGGCAATGTTTGCGTTTATGCCCCCCCCCCAATACCAGAGGTTCCATGGGTCAGATGAGAGTGGCATTTTTTGATACGGTCTTATTAGCCTAAGCCTAAGGCCTCATTAGCCGAAGCCTAAGGCCTCATTAGCCTAAGGCCTCGTTAGTGTAAACTTCTTCTAAACCTAAGCGTTTTTTTAAAAGTAAAAATGTTTTTTGGGTTATTTTCAACTTGGGGGGTGCGCGCTTCACTTGTGGGGGGGCTTTGCTTCACTTGGGGAGGGGGCTTTTAAAAACAACTTTTTTAAAGATTATTTTACATTAAAAACGCTTAAGCTTAGGAAAAAGTTTGTTTACGCTTAAGATGCCGTACGGCTTAGGCGAACGAGACCGCATAAGAACATTTAAATGTGCTGATCTTGCAACTTCCAGGGTTAAAACAGAAAACTCTGTGGAAAAAAACAACAGAAAACCCTGGGAAAAATATTTTGAAAAAAAAACAGAAAAACTTTATCACAAATTGAGTGGAAGCTCTGCTTTTTGAGTGTGACAAACGCCTTTTGAAGCGCGAGTGTTTGACAAACGCTCTTTGGCTGTAAAAATGTTATGGAAAAGTCACACGGAGCCGATTTGATATGATCAAGTCAATGCCTAATTTGAAAAAATTGAAAACTAAAAATTTCAGTACGGTGATTTGGTAGTCGTGATTGGACATCGACCATTTTGAAGCCTTTTTCGGTACTCTGGTGGGTCGAGTTCGGCAAGAAATGGACATTCTATGTCGTATTTCAGAAGGGCCTGACTCCAGTCGAGCAACAGCAATAGGTTTATGGAAAGAGAAAGCATATGAGTAACAACCATCATGATCTCCCCGAAAAAAAGAGAATGGCATTTTTTCCCTCTTCATTTTAGTTAGGTACCGATTCCCTAATTTCCATTATCCATACTTATAACCATTTTAAAGCTTGATTGTAGTACACATAAAAAATATTGATTATCAATAATAAGGTTCCACGCATATTGATCATATTTGGAACATTTTTGCTCACGCTGAGAGCGCAGGAACTGAACAATATATATTTATCAGTATGTTTTACCTAAGCCTTTTTTTAAAATTTCAACAAGGAAGATGTCGTGTTTTCGCACCAAAAAAGTTTCATTACTGATTTTTTAAAACCCTTTTTGTGACAACTTCGCAAACTTCTACATGTTGTGGTCGGGGAAGAAGAATGTGGTGAGCCTGTTTTGAGTATCGGTACAGTAAACATAGTTTTAATAGTATCTTTATTCATATTTGAATTCAAAAGCATAATTCCATTGCATTACGTTCTTCTTTTGAGAGGTTTTCTGTCTAACCTTTTATTATCTGCCTTTATTCTAATCAAAATAAGTTGTTAAAGAATTGTTCTCGTTCTGCTTTAATTTTGTTTACATGATATACTCGAATGACGAAAAAGGTTTCCGCCAAGCTCTATTGTTAAAAAAAACTTTGAAGTTAGAATTTGAGTTGATTTTTGATAAAACGAAAAATTTCCACTTGGTTTACAAAATCGGATGTATTTGTTCAAAAAACTTGATTGAATATATTCTCAGCTATTTGATTATATTGCTTCTGCTAATTTCGTTATTATTATATTAAGTAAATAGTAGACTGATTGTTTTTCGAAACGTTCAGAAGGCAGCTGTTGTTTATTTTCTTGGATTGCTGTGGGCCAGAATAAGAATTCAACTGAACTGCTGAAAAAAGTTACCTATTTTCTATTTATCTTGAAATGGAACTACTGTTCACATGTTCTATTAAAAAGCTTCTTAACTTCGTTAACTGTGGAATGTTTACTTGTCTGGACATTTAGTTCGATTGAATATATCTTTTTGAGTACAGCCTTAGTCAGAAGTTATTGAAGAGAGAACTCTATCAAATTTTGATTTCTCTAAATTTTGATTTCTTTTTACAACTTAGATTGTATTTTTTCAGTTTTTAAGTCGTGTTCGTTGAATAAAGTTTTGAATAGAGTTCTGTGAATTTCTGTGGAACTATGGTAGCTACACTTGCTCTTATACCGTAGCTTGGGAAAATCTTATCGAATTAAGTCAGAATAAAAACATAAAATTGACTTTTCTGTTTGTGTTCAACGAGATTGTGATGAAATATATTCCTTTGGTTATTCCGATAACCATTTTATAGTGCTTGTAGAAATAAAAAATGTTAGTTGATTTAAAGTGTTTATTACATTCCATATAAGACCCTAAAACCCTTAAAATCGTATTTTTTCCAAAACTTTCTTGTCATTCTCATCAGCTTAACTAGAAAAATTCGATGATGTAAAAACCTCGTAGATAAACTTACTTCAAAAAGAGTTATTACGATTACTTCAAACCTTGAAAAAAGGTATTTTAGGACCCCAATGAGGTTTTTTGTGTTTCAACTAACCATAAAAACTCTTTTCAAAGTATGTTTATCTTCGAAGTTCTTACATTTTCAATTTTTTCTAGTTGAGCTGATGAGAATGAATGAAAAATTTTTTGAAAAAAGTCGGTGTTAAGGGGGGTTTAGGGTCTTTTTTTTGAAGTGGCCATAACTCGCTTCAAAAAAGACGGGCATTTGTGGAGCTTTGTTCATGTCACGCTACATACATACAACGATAAAATTTTTTGTAGTTGATCACTTTTTGTTCAAATCAAAACATGATGAATTCCGTTGACCATCGTTCTCGCCATACTTGAAATACTTTTTGGTAAAATTTTCAGCGAAATCTTTGGGGAATATAAAAAATTTCTATTCCCCAATGTGTGCAGAGAGAGCTAGGTACATTCTATCGCGTTCTGCGTCATATATTATTCAGCTACATATTCAAAAACCAAAATACATACCTTGTATACCTATACTCAAGAACCAAAATACATACCTGGTATACCTATACTCAAGAACCAAAATACATACCTTGTATACCTATACTCAAGAACCAAAATACATACCTGGTATACCTAAGAAAATATTTGGAATGTCTATATATGTACATCATATCTTTCTCTTTCTCGGACAATAATGAGAAAAATTTCCTCTTGAGCTGCTCAGAAGTGCGCGTGCTTGAGACTAAAATAGATTCAGGCTTCATTGAGATCGGTCAGTTTTTGAGACTGTCTATATTTCACGTTATTAGTGTTCAAAAGAGGGAAAAAACGTGTTTTGTTGGTGTGTTGAATGCGTGAATTCAGTGAAGCAATATCTCTTATATTTACACCAGAAGTGAAGAATAAAGGGACTTGAAGTTCCTCGCAATCGCTGCGTTTCCCTATGTGGCCTTGTCTTCTTAAGGAGACAAGATCTCGACCTTCCATCGGGAAATTGATCATAGCCAAAGGTAGATTATGTGAAGTGGTAGAGTCATTATAAATCCAACCTGTGATTCTGTTTCTCTACGGATCTCTCCTGCACTCTTCTCTCTCGGTTTCCTCTCTTTATCTCTTTCCCTCTCTCTCCTCTCTCTCACTCTCCCCCTTTCTCTCTTTCTTTTTACTCTCTCCCCCTTCCTCTCTATATCTCTTTCTTTCTAATCTCTCTCCCTGTCCTCTCTCTCTCTCTCTCTCTCTCTCTCTCTCTCTCTCTCTCTCTCTCACTCTCTCTCTCTCTCTCTAGCACTCTCCTTCCTCTCTCTCTTTCTATTCTCTCTTCCTTCCTCTCTTTGTCTTTCTCTACGTTTCTCTTTGTCTTTTGTGTGTATGTTCCCATCTCTTGCCAGCTTTCCTTCTCTTCCTCTTCTCTATTCTAATCGCCCTAAATCTCACTTGAACAAACGCCTGGCCCCTATATGAAAGCCTACGCGACGGAAAGTGTTTTCATCTACCTGTAATTCCTTTGCTCGATTCTGCTCTATTTTTCTCCTCTTTTGCTCTCTATCTTTCATATTTCGATCTCTTCCCTATTTTTCTTTTCTTTTTTCTTGTTAATTTCTCTCTTTCAATCTTTTCTTTCCGTTGGCTCTCCATATTTCTGTCTTTGATCTTTTGCGGTTTACCTCTTTTTTCACTTCACAATGAGAGCTTCTCGGTATGCCAGATCGATGTCAACTGCACCAGTATCGGGGGCTAATTTTGTTCACAGCTGTTTGACCCAACACATACTCATGCAACTAAGCCTGAATAAAAGAGATTAAGCATGAAATTTTATTTAAAGAAAAAAGCATTTATTGGTAATTGATATAAGACTTTTAAAGTAAAGAGCACAATTTTTTTATTTTCAGAAGACAAAGCGGTTTCTTTTTTTAAAATCTTCCACCGAGAAAGCTATACATCATCTGTACAATTAATTGCAGTTTTACAAGTCGACCAGGAATTTTCAATCTCCTCAATACATATATTTGCCGCTATCCAAACACGCAGCTTTTTCTCTTCATTGAATTCTCACTCTATTTTATTTTCACTATCTTTCTGTTTCATTTTCTCTCTTTCTCTCTATTCTCTCTATCGGTTTAAAAAAAATTTCTTTCAGTCTTTGTTTAATTATTTCTCTTTCTCTCACTGTCTCTTTCCCTCTCTTTATGTGACTGTTATTTTCCGTTTCCTTCCCTTTCGTATAGCATTCTTAGCGCACAAATATACTGTCTTTTAATCACTTTCTCTACTTCTTGTTATGCCCAACTCTCTCTTTTTAGCAGAAAGAAATGCAAATAAGATCCTCCGCTTTATTCATTGTCCAGAAAGTTTGATCTCGCCATTCCATGGAATATCTGCAGCCTAGTCTCTCTTTTTTCAATTCTCTTTATCTTCTGTCCTCTTTCAATCACTCTGTCTCTTTCTTACTCTCTGTCTCTCTCATTCTCCTCTATCTCTGTATATGTATCGCTTTCTCTCATTTTCTCTCTATGTCTCTCTCTATTTCTATCTCTCTATCTGTATGTCTATCTCTCTCTATCTCTCTTGCTCTCTATATTCATTTCTCCCACTAACTTCCTCACTAATTCTCTGTCTAGTGAATACATAGTACCTCGGTGACGAGTGACGCATGGAAGGAGATATATTCGAGATAGAAGGGACTCGTAAAAGGTACCGGCTGATCGTAAAGGGAGATTCACAGGTAACTAAGTGATATTATCTCTGCCCCTCTCTGCCCCTAAGAATATTTCCCTCCCTCTCTTCCTCCTCCTCTCTCTCTCTCTCTCTCTCTCTCTCTCTCTCTCTCTTTCTCTCTCTCTCTCTCTCTCTCTCTCTCTCTCTCTCTCTCTCTCTCTCTCTTCTTTTACTCTCTTTGTGATTCTCTCTCTCTCTTTCTTTATCTCGCTCTTTTCTCATTGTCTCTCCTAAGAGGCCAATTTTCTGGTTCATTTCTCTTTTTTTATCGTTCGCAGTTGCATAGATTCTTTCGGAGCTAGTAAATTTTTGATGATAAAAGTTACTGTTGAATTGTTCTAAATCTTATCAACAACAACATGTTTCAGTCCATCGTGCATTTCTATAACATATGTAATAAAAATAATGTGATTACAGTCTTTTTTTTTTAACTCATGACAGTTTTATTAAATCAAAAAATTTGAGTTCGTATATTTATTTTTTAAAAACAGATAGTTAAATTTGTCAATGCGTTGTTTCAAACTAATTAGTCTTTTTCTCAATTCACAGACATCTCAGAACTTCCTGATAGACAATGAGCTTTATAAGGTAGGAATGAAATAGTAGTACCAGAGGGTCTTCTACTCTTATGTATTGCCCTCGTTCACTTTTATTTAATCATCTTTCAAACTCAAAAGGTAGAATAGTGTCCCGACCAAAAATAATGGCTTTTACCCTAAACAAAATTTTACACAATTTTCAGTGACGGAAATCTAAAGATTATTTTTGCTTTGTGTAATCACGCTCTTGATTTTTTTCTTTCATTCATTCATTCATTCACTCATTCATTCATTCTTTATTCCTTGCACAGATTATGTTTAACTTCGGTTCACAATGAACAATAACAATAGCGGAAATGCATGGACTGTTTTTCTAGTGGCAGTGTGTGTAAGCAAAAGGTTGCTTAACTAGGGGAGGGGAG
This sequence comes from Allodiplogaster pararmata, assembly GCA_964056735.1. Taxonomy (NCBI): domain Eukaryota; kingdom Metazoa; phylum Nematoda; class Chromadorea; order Rhabditida; family Diplogasteridae; genus Allodiplogaster; species Allodiplogaster pararmata. Next base: position 41,467,023 of record OZ057407.1, on the reverse strand, counting down.
GGGGAGATAGAAAATGCTATTAATAAAGAAACGAGCCTTTAGTTATCAGAAACAAAAGTATTTGGTAAAACTAGGTTAATAGGCAACTTGAGTAAATTGTTCTTAAATACCTTACATTTAGGATCGTTTACGATTTCAAAATCCAATGAATTCCATACTGATAACTGACGAGAAACACATGTTGATATGAAAGATTGATTAATATTATTGGGCGGAATAAGACGCAAAGAATGAGAATGTCGAGAAAAACGTTCAACAGCTGATATTTTATATAAATGAATGTTATCTATGTCACATTTCTCATGGATACATTTGTGAATGAAAGTAAGGTCTCGACGGTATTCAAGAGTTTGAAGTTCTAACAATAATAGCCGCTCTGAGTACGGAAGTATAGGATGACCGGCTCTAGCTAGAATTCGTCTCGTACAAGAGCTTTGTACTTTCTCGATAAGTTTCACTAGTCCCAAGGACATAGAGTTCCAGAGCTCGCTAGCATATTCTAATAATGGTCGTACATAGATTTTAAAGGCAGAAGTCAGAAGAGGAAGAGATGGCGATTTGAATGCTTTTAATAAAATATTCACAACAGAAGAGGCCTTTTTACATTTCTCATTTATATGTTCACGGTAAAAACCATCGGATATTATTACTCCAAGGTTTTTGGCTGATTCACGAGCACGAATGGGCATATTGTTCATATGATAAACATTACGAGAATAAGATGAATCAAGGTGTAAAACACTACATTTAGATAGCGTTAAACACAAGTTCCACTCTAAGCACCATGCTGAAACACAGTTTAGAGCGAACTGTATCTCATTTACAGAAAGAGGGACGCATCCTAATATTTTAAAGTCGTCAGCATATAAGGAGAACTGAATATTGGGAGAAATATATCAAAAAAATTCTATATCAAAAAAGAGTTGAAAATAAAAAGAAAGGAAAACAGAGAAAATGGATGATAGGAAAAGTTAAGAGAGAAAAATAGAATTAAAGATAAAAAGAAAGAGAGAGAGAAGAGAGATATACAGTGACAGAAAAAGAATTGGAGGTCTTGATTTCGGATAAAGTCCACCAATTCTGATTGTCAACATCACTACTACGAATCTTTTGTGTGATGAAGAACACGCACATATGTAGTATAATCATAATCGCATTAGTATAACTTCATTCTGCCTTTAGTATTCTTGCTCTGTCCTCAACCTCTTCTTATTTATCTTTCTATCTCTCTCTGTCTTTCTTGGTTTCCCTCTATCTTTTTCTCACCCTTTCTCGTTTCTCTCTCTCTCTCTCTTTCTTTTTTTGATTTCTCTCTCTTCTTCATTCTCTCTCATTCTTTTAGCAAAGTTCTCCCATGCGCTTTGTTTGCATGAATCTTTTGTTGAGACGTTATTTATCATCATAACACCGGTTAATAGGTTCTATTGTAAACAATTCATGGAATCACGGCGCTATTATGATCTCGCGAATTCTTATCATCTCTTTTTTCTCTCTCTTTTTCTTTTCTCCCTTTTAAAATTTTTTCTCTCCTCTTCCCTCAGTCACTATCTCCCTTGTTTCACTCTCACTTTCTATCTCTTATAGGCTCGGGGTGCTTTCGCTCCTTTTTTACCAATTAACATACCTTTTTTGATGAGTAATCATTCCAACTTTGAGAGTGGAAACGAAGCTATCATCGAATGACGTGTCTTTTCATTGAAAGTATTCCAAGAAAGGTTTCCATGTTGTAGCCTTCTTGATTGATTAACCTATGATGGTCGATTGATTAACCCATGATGGTCGATTGGTTAACCCATGATGGTCGGGCTTGAATGATTTACGACAATGAGAAGATAACTTGCTTAGGGTATATCTTTCCTCAAGCACGTCTTACCCTTTTTTCCACTCTCTTTCTTCGTTAGCAAGGTGGAAAAAACCGATCATTTTCAGTTTTCCCTGGTTAAAACGTTTGATCTAAGGAGCAACAAAGGGTGGAGAGTAATTATTTTTTCGAAACCTTCGTGTTTCTCCGATGAGTCGTACTGATTCGCTCCGTGAATTTCTCTTGTTTCTGGCACAGCGATACTAGAGATCACAGCAACTCTACTTCTTTGATCGAGGGTTCGTGTTAATTGATTGAAAACAAAATATTTGAACTCAAACCAATCGTCAACAAAAAAAACTTGTTCAGAGATCACAGCAACTCATGAAATTGAGTTTTTTTTCTGAAATGAGAATCTGGTGAGAATGCTGTCAATTTTTATGACTCTCTCTCTCTCCGCAATCCCCGTCGCTGTTGTTTCAACGCTTTCCTTGCATAAGCAGTCTCTCTCGATTTGATGTCTCTTTTCAATTTATTAATAATTTTAATGTTCCTCCCATACTATTTCTTTTACACATAAGGCACTCTCTATCGCAGATCTCTCTTATTCTTTCTCTGTTTCTCTCTCTATCTTTTCTATTTATATATCTCTTTCTCTCTAGCTCTCGGTATTTCTCTTTCTCTCTCTTCCTATCCCTCTTCTAAAAACCAAGGATGATGTGATATGTTTCAAAACACTAGTAATCAATCGATGTTACCTTGTTGGTATACACGCTGCCTTTGTCCCGTGTAACTCATGCGTTATTTTTTGTTTGATCTTATTGTGGTTGTCCACTGATTGAATTGGTTGTTTGTTTAGAATGAGAGACAGAACCCGGTTACTTTGCCGGTTACTGTGCTTGATGATATTACTCTCCCACGTGAAACTCCTGGCAGCTTCCCAGCACATATCCTTTCGTCCAGCCAACTCTTCGCTCGAGGTATTCTTTGATTTAATTGTTGTTATACATATATGACGCTGCGGTTTTGATTTTTTTGCCATAAATGTACTTCTCGATGATTTTTGTTTGTTATATGGCAGATTCTCCAAAATAAGCTGGAGAAGCATGGTACGGGCCACAAATTACTTTATTTGACAATAAAACCCATAAGTTAATGGAAAGTCAGCGAAAATATGACAATTGCTTTGATTACAAGATTGTTAAAGTAAAGTAATTTGTGGCCCGTGCCATGCTTTTACCTTTTTTTGTTGGGAATCTGCCATATAACAAACAAAAATCTTCGAAAAGTACATTTATGGCAAAAAATCAAAACGGCAGCGTCATATATGTATGTATATTTTCAGGAGTCTATTCCAAGCAGACTATTATATAATAACTTGCATTTCTTTCATACTTGTTTTCGTCTAAAAAAATCTATAGATTCTCGTTTTTGCTTACTATGTGTTAGGTTTAAAAGAGGTCCAATTGATAAAAAAATGACTCGCTGGTAACATGTAATTCTAGATATCAGACTTTCCTTTGTGATAAGAGCGGTTTATTGGAAGTAGAAGCGCAAATTGTCTTTGCGTCGTGTCGTATTTCCTGTCCTCTTTTTCTGACTGGTTCAGCTTACTGCCAGCCGTAACCATTGAAGTTTCTAAGGAGTCATTATCATCAGCTTCGAAGAAGTTAAGATGGTAAAAAAATATTTGAGGTATTCTCACATTATCCATTCTAATATGTATCTTTTTTCTCTCAGTTTTTATTATAATCTGAACAGCTTCACGTTCATGAACTTCAGTTTCAAAGTGAAGCTGAACTGATAATACGGGGATACACAGTCTTTTTCGCTTCTCGCAAAAGTCGTTTCAATAAAAACAACATTCAAGCAGTGCTCTCCTTGATAGACGATTAGTAAAACTTCATCATAAAAAAGGAAACATTGACAAAATTTTTACACGTTTTCTACCCACACATTAACCAATTATTTTTTTCTCAATTTTCTGTCAAGTTCAATACTGTATTACACTTCACCTCAAGTGATGAAATCGTTTGGTATTGATTGAATTACCGAAGATATCTTTCAAAAACTTTCTTTTAGAACCGATGGTTGAAATTGTACATATGGTATGTTGAACTTTAAAAAAAAATTGAACTTTTAATTTTACGCTTGTGGAGCCTTTATGTTTCTTATTCAAAAAGTTTTCAACAATATATATATATATATATGTTTCTTACGTGGAATATACATCAAAAGACATATGTACATAGAACACGTATATACATATATGTATAATTTGTTTGATAATAATTAATGCCTCTTTTCCAAGCAGACTCTAGACCAAAAATCTTCTTTCTTTGGTAGAATCTTATACCTTCATCATCATCTTTTTTCTCACATTCTTTTTCTCATCATATACTGAAGAGACTTAAGTATTGCGCGTGTTCTTTTTCATTTGTTCAAAAATGACATTTTCTTTATATTTAACTTTGTGGCCGAGTGATGATCCGATTAAAACTTTTGTTTTTTTCGTATCTAATTTTTGCGTTATAGATGATGTCTAATCTGAACTGTTCATCATTCAATCCATCAACCCATTCTAGCTTGTGACTCGGCCGAAAACCTCTGAAAGAAATATCAAATGTTTTTTTTAAATTATAATCAAATTTTTCCTACTCAATTTGAAGTTCGAAATTCTTTATTACCATAGGATAGCTTGTAAGGCCACCGCTTATATGGAATTACGAACAAGGAATAGAATGGAGAATAGGAAATAAAACAATCAGTTTTCGTTGATGTCCCCTCTTGCTGTTGAGAACAGAAAGTTTGGTAGGGCTATGATATTCGAGAGGTCGATCTCTTCTAGAGCCTTTCCGAATGCTTCGATATGAAAATTATCTGTAACTTTATTCCATAAAGCAATTACTCTAGAAAAGAAAGAATGTGGATCATTGTATCATTTAAAGTTCATCAGAGTTGTTTTTGAGGTTCGGTCTGAAGTGCGGAGCTCAATTGGCCTCCCTCCAAATTTTGTAGTATAACTAAAATGTAAGATTTTTGTAGCTAGTACCAAATCAACCATAGAAAATTATGATTTTCAAGGCAAGTACTGAATTTGCCATTAAAAGTTTTTTTTGTATCGATTAATGAATCAGATTTTCAAAAAAAGACGAAATTGCTTCAAAGGAAATCTGACGTGAAAAAGGCCGCTTTTCATGTCCGATTTTTTGAGCACAGATCCGCCACAAATTGAGTCATTTTTTATGATAGAGCAAGCATAAAAGGCAAATTGTCATGATGTCCTGTTATATTTGTTTGTTTGCCATTATTTCATGATGTTTTTTTGGCAAATTGTGAATATGCCATCAAAAACCATTTAATTTCTGGCTGTGCCATTATCGTTTGCAATAAATCTTTTTTTGTGGCTTTGCTACAAATTTTGCAAAATCAGCAACAACAAAAAAGAAGCAAAATCAACAAAATTCATTGCGATTTCCGAAAATGCCGAAAAACCTAGAATGAAAAACGCCCCACCCTAAGTAAACTTATGCCTAAAACTCTAAAGCTATCTTTGACAAAGTTCCCTGAATGAAAACCTTCTTAGGTGACACTGGGTATGATATCTATCTTAATAACTCTTCTAACTTGAGATGAATCTGTGCATTATTCACCTTTAGCTAACTTTAGAAAATTCTCTCTTTCACTCTCTTCATACTCCATAAGTGAAAATTGAATTCAGGAAGGATCTGGAGCTCAGGACGAAGGATCTGGAGAAGAGTTCAGTGGAGAGGCCCCTCTGAGCTCTCTCGTAGAGCAGTTGGATGATGGCCCATCTGCTTCGTTGCTCTCCTCGACCCATTCTAATCTCGACTACGGCATCGATAAGCGAGCCGTCGATCGAACAGCTACGGTAGACAATTTCATAGATGCTGTACAATACAATGACACTACCAATGGCATTTCAAAGTCGATAAGCTCCGCTTATTGTGAGAGAGGAAGTATTCAGAAAAAGTTTAAAATGAGAGCTGCTCAATTTCTGCTAGAAGATTTGAAACAAGGAGAGCAGAAACGTAAAATTGTTACAAGTCGATCACTTTAGATAACGCGAACAAGAAAGAGTTCTATATTTTACTGCTACCTAGACACAAACACGACTATACTAAGAGTACAAGGCATATGAGCCTTTCATATAACGCTATCGCACGTAGTGGCAATAAGTCCCCGTGGTGTGATGCCAACACGCGCTCCCGGTTTGAGTCAGAGATGGTTGGGTTCTATCCCGCCGGGTGTACTAGCTTTTTTCTGTGAGATAGTTCAATCATTTGTCATCTTAACCAGGCGTCACTGCCTTTAGACTATGTAACTTAGCATTTGAAGAACGACTATCCTTATTTCAGCGCATCGGTCAACTTCCTACGAAGTTCTTTGTTCCGTTCTCGTTGGCTGGGAGCAATCTTCCTTCGGACGGTACTCTTGCTATGAACAGACCTCTCTTGAGGAACAGAGTCAAGAAGGATGAGTATGTCGCCTACTTGTCAGTTGGGTACTGTTTCACTTTAGGGACGCCCCCCCTACCAGAGGTTCCATTTGTCATATGTCTACTTTCCGTATTTACATTTACAAAAAAGTCTTTTTACATTAAAATTTTACATTATAAAACGCTTAAGGTTAAGAAAAAAGTTAACGCTAGTGAGGCTGTACGGCTTAGGCTAACGATACCGTATCAAAAAATGCCACTCTCATCTGACCCAATTGAACCTCTGGTAGGGGGGTGTCCCTAAAGTGAAACCTTTCCGTCAGTTGAATGGCTAATTGTAAAAAAATTTTTTTTGAATACAGTGCGCGTCATAATTATGCTAACATCCTATTTTTCAAGGTTTTTCGGAAAAAATGAAAAAGACTGCAAGCTGTAAGATAAATCAATAGTTCAATACTGTTTCAGAGTCAATGTCTCCGAATTTGGTGTTTTTTTTAAAAAGTTTTTTCACGATCTTTTATTGACTTCCGGCCGCGTCATAATTTTTTTTCACAACAATAACAGCACAGAAACGTTTTTTTAGCTCTATTTTAGTAAGCGATTGGCCCACCAGATGACTTTATGACACTGACTGAACACACGATTTGGCATTGAATCAACTAGGTCATGAGGCGTCTGTGGACTGAGAGACTGCCAGGAGTCCGCTATCGCGTCTTTGAGCTCTTGTACACTACAAAACTGTTTTCCATTTGCATATATCTGACCCACAACGATGCCCAGAGAGTTTCGATAGGATTGCAGTCAGGGCTGCATGCCGGCCAATCCATGACATCGATTCGCTTAGACGCAAACCAAGCATTGGTCGAATTGCTCACGTGAATGGCGGCGTTGTCCTGCTGAAAGGTGTACTGTGCACGACCACGCTGCCGCAGGAATGGAACCAAATGATTGCCTAGAAGCTGCTGATAGTCGCCTGAGTTCATACGAGTCGAAATAAAATCTAGAGCGACTGTGCCGTTGTCACAGAACGCACCCCAAACCATGACGGTGCCACCCCCGAAATAGCGTTTCGAGAAATATAGGGGATCTTTGCGTAGATCTCGCCAGTAGTGCGAGAATCCATCCGGCCCGTCCAAATTGAACTTTTTCTCGTCCGAAAAAACCACCTGAAAGGTTATCAATTACTAAACTGACCGAAGAAAAAAAAATAAAAATTAGACCTTTTTCCAGTTTCGTGCCATGTTTTCCCTTGCGAAATCAAGGCGCTTCTTCTTGTGAGATTCAGTCATTCGAGGCACAGTTTTGCGTGTGGCGGACACCAGATGGTCGGATTGTCGAATCGTGCGTAAAATGGTTGACTTGCTCACAGATGCGTTCGCTTCGGCACCGATTTTAGCAGCCGACTTCATAGAGTTCGAAGCGATCCTGCAGAAATTTGAAATTTTACTGAAGCAAAACATCAGTATAACAAGTTCAACCTGCAGATCCTCCTCCTATCTCTCTCCGACAACTTCTTGGGCCTCCCTGGATGCTTCTTAGTCCCATAATTGTCGGGTCTTTGAGGAACTTGCTGACTAAAACATTGGAACGTCGTAGATGAACAGCAATTCTTCTTGCGGAGATGCCATTGGCACGCAGGGCTTTTATCGTGTCTTGCTCGGAGGCAGAAAGCATTTTCGAGCTGGGCATAATGTCTAAATAGCGAAAAAATTAAGCAAACATGTTCAAAATCTGAGTGTTAGCATAATTATGACGCGGCAGAAAAAAAATTTTTTATAAAAAAAAAACAACTTTTTTTTGTGTCCATTGATTACCATAATTCCACATAATATTTCAAAAATACTTCCGAATAGACCAGAAAAATATTTATTAGTTATCATAAATGGTTTTCGGAAAAATATCAAAAAAATACGGTGTTAGCATAATTATGACGCGCACTGTAGTTGAAGTTGAAAAGTTTTCAACTGAAGCCACAGATTGAACAAAGTGAGATTTAAAAAAACTAGCCTTTTAACCTGTAATAACCGCTGTAAATTTCTTACAAAAGTTTAGTTTTCAATTTGGTAGTGCGAAAAAAAAGAAGAAACAACTGTCTGAGATACTTCGAGGTAAGAGGAATGAGATAGATGTTGGTTTAGGCCTCGGGCGGGAGGTCCGCTTTGGGGGAGGCTTTACCGAGACGACTCGCAGCAGAAGCTGCTGCAAGCCGAGTTCGTAGACAGGGGGCGACTCCTGAGTCTTCGGAACAGCCGGGAGAACTTTCGATACCTCACCCTTCCTTCAGACACCTCATCCACATATAACCTTGAGTTGCTTATTCATCAACTTGCTGTCTATAGAAATCATTCGTTTTCTCTGTGCGTAGCCTGTAATTCAAGCAGAGTGTTTTTTAGGCTGGTTCTTCCATCCCGCATATATATATATATATATATATATATATATATATATATATATATATATATATATATATATATATATGTACATATGTGGTACTTTTGCACTTTAGTAACCCCCCTACCAGAGGTTCAATGGGTCAGATGAGTTCAATGGCTCAACAGAGGTTCACTGGGTCAGATTCGCGCTCTTCTCCCGCGGAGAACAGAAATATTTCTACCTGCGCATACAACCACGCGATAACACTCAATCCTTCTCTCCATGTTCTGTCTGAAATGCGACTGATGTTTTTCTGATCAGTACTGCGCGTAAAATCTCTTCACCTTTTCCGAAGCTAGTGAAAGGTTTTTTGTTTGTATGACATTCTCTCTTTTCCATCGCTACCTCTCAGTCTCTCTAAAGCGTGCCGTACCCTTTCAATGAACCTCTTTTTCTACAAGCTACTTTGGCTGGAAGTAGGAATTATAAAATCGATGTCAGGTTCTAGAGAGTCACAAACAAACCATGAGACGATAAGCCTTCGAAAAACATAGGCTTCCTTTATTACTTACAGTATACAATGATTACAGTGTTAATTACATACAATTAGTTGAATTTTGACAATTATCACTACGCAAAGCACGGAAACATTGCTCGGTGCTTACTGCAATAGAATACAGTATGCGATGATTATAGTAATCTTTTTGTTACAGTATCGAATGGGTTCAAGCGTCGGAAGCAGATCCACTGTCCATAGTGGTCCAGACGAACACAAAGGGCGCCTACCGAAAAGCCACAGCGGGCGTCTACATCGACGGCAACTACGAGTTCCTCGGTGAAGCGAATATGGACGAGAACAGATTCTACTATCCTTACAATGGAGTCGTCCACGTGGTTAATTTTTCCTCTCTTATGTATCGAATAATCGTCGGATTTTGGCCACATAGGCGTACAATTTTTAAACATAGGTTTTTCTGTAGAAATTTTTTTTCGTGGAAGTCTTCATTCATCAGTTCTGGAGAAAAATTTTAAGTGGTAAGGAAATGGAAAACTAGAATTTCCTTGAAAATAGTTTTCCACTTCCTGTTTTGAAAAAATAAAGTTTCCTGCGTGCACCTTCATTCGGCTTCATATGCACCTCTCTATTCAATCAAGTAGTTTTTTAGATACTAAAATACTCCTCATACGAGTTGGCGGTAATTTTCACATAGTCAAGCATGTCTATCTACCCTTGAAAGTGGCAGTCACTTTAACAATTTTCTACCTTGGATATTCACTTCAACTCATTAGAGCTTTCAGTTTAACAAATTAATTTTTATTATTGATTCCAACTGAAAGCATGCGGCTATCCCATCCTCAAAAATACATGTCTCAAGTTGACAGTACTTGCAACATTAACAGTTGAGCCCCTCTCTCTCTCTCACTAACAAGTCAAATAGGTATGTTCTGTGGCATTTGACAGTAATTTCACCATTGTCAGACTTGCCTTTTCCCATTTTAATTAAGCTTTTTTTCTAGTTTTACTTTATTGAATCAGACTGTGTACAAAAATCATGATGTTTGCAGTAGTGTGTAAAATAACGGAGAAGCGAGACCTTTTCTCTTTGTGAGATGCTAGAGATATACTGTAGATCTTACATACTACAATATACATTTTCTAAAGCTGCAATTTTTAATATTATAACATGAGTGTAAATCCTCTGATTACAGATCGAAGGTCAGCAATTCTTCAACAAAGTTTTTGTCCTTACGAAGAAGCAATGCTCCTGTTCCTGCTCCGGTAAATCCTTCTTTTCTTCGGTCTCCGACTTTTTCGGGTAGTATGACGTCATCAAGCAATTTGCCGAGTCTCATGACCTCATCAATCTTTGTCATGATATACAAAGGATTATGACGTCATCAAAGCGAGTTTCATGACCTCGTAAATCTACATCATGATACTCACAGGAGATATTAGATCAAGCAGTTAGCTGAGTCACATGAACTTGTCAGTCAGTTTCATCATATCAACCGTATATTAATAAGGAAGGCTGACAAGAGCGCATAGCATAGTTATTCATCAGATATATCAGTGGGAGGTCTAACTCTGTTCAGTAATTAGCCCGTCTTAATTATTATTTGTCTTAATGAAGATTTGGTTTTATAAGATAAGTCATCAGATTTTTTTTCATGAATTTGTCGAACAGTCATCAACCTGATATGATGACTTATGTGTTAAATTGCGAAAAATCACTGTGACATAGACTAACATTCACTTTGATAGTGTTTGTTAGTACATATGACTTTTTCGAATTATAACGCTTCATTAGTAAAGCATAGTTATCTTACCAGATAGCATGAGTTTCTCAAGCGTAGTGATCAACTGCATAGCACAACTCCTGAATGGCAATCTTAATCAACATAGCGGGTAGTCATCAGAAAAAACGAAGATAGATCTTTCCGGTAGCTCGATATCTTTCGGCTCTTTTCACTCATCAATTTATCGATTGTATGATTATCGATTGCTTTAGCTGTGAAATGCATACGGGTGTTGTGAAAGATTCGTGCAAATAATTGTATATTTGAAAACATTTTTATATTGTAAAGTAAGACCCTAAGATGAATTTTGAGAAGAGACCCTCACAAAAAGTTAGAGAATTTCAAAATCACACTTTTAATTATTTTTACCAGATGAAAAAAGGAATTCTTATTCAAAATAGTATCCGATTCTTCAATTGTTATGAATTGCTCAAATACGGCTAAAATTCTTCTGGAAAACACAAATAGTTAATGTCAAGTATGAAAAATGAAAACATTTTCATAGGAAATTTCGACCTGAAGCCTTTCAAGACTATAGAATCAGGTAATTAATCTCGAAAGTCGATAATCTTTACAGTGTTGAGATTAATTTTTCACCGTGCCCACTATCGCTCGATATCCCAACATGTATTTTCAGGCATTTGTAGAAATTGCAGTCATTCTTACGACAACCGACAAAAAAGTTCTGAGACCTGATAGCTCAGCTTGTACAATTTAGAGAATCGAGTAGTTTATTTATTTGTACAACAGCTGGAAAAATTCAAACAATCTGTGTTTATATAGTCAGTTTATAACATACAAAGTATAAAATTTCCACGTATGAATACTTAACAACTAAGAAAACTAACATTACATTTTATTTTAGCGATAGTCTAAATTTTAAAGTGATTTTCAGATTTTCTTCATTAAATTATTTTAAAAACTTCTTCATTTTGAGCTAAGAGGGTTATAGATTGAATGAGCTTGATCATATCGCATGTAATGAATGCTGTGATAACTGCATTCAAACAAAATCTTGTTGATAAAGTCTATTCGGTTTCGTGTTTCTGCCCGATTTCCGTCTTTTTGCCGACTCTTGCACTTCAGATTCCTCCTCTTCCTGAGCTTTCTGAAGTTGCAATAAAAACCTATTTGAGTGATAAAACACAAAATCCCACTAAAATACACCAAAAGCGGTTTTCTTAGTGACAGAGACCCTTTTTTGCCGAGAGAAACTGGTTTCAACTAGCAGGAAAATTTCAAAAAAACCCTTAGGAACATAAATTGATACTCTTCTCTACCAGGCGTCACTGCCTTAAAACTGTGTAACTGAGCATTTGAAGACTTAGGAACATAGTCCCGCTGAAGGTTATAACAGAGAAGAGCCACTATATGGTTGGTCACAACTATTCAAAGCCTGAATGAGAAAAAATGGCAGTAACATAAAATGTGATTTAGCAAGTCGGATGGTCCGACTCGGACACGGGAAGAGCGACCCAAACCAAGGGATTAAGAAATGTCGGTGACAATGTCCTCTGCTCTCTCATTCTATCCCCTCATACAGTTACTACATATAGTTATCCAGAAAGCATCCACTGGTTATACCAGGTTAAGTGTATATACAAAATGGAAGAAGCGCTTTCCCTTCTCCAATGCGGGATAAAATACGGTAGCGAGTGTAAAATAGTAGAGCAATGTTAAAAACACATCACACAAAAATATGTCAAATAAATCAACAACAAAAACGTATCGAAAAATATCCGAGTACATCAAAAATAGAGTAACCTTTTTTCGTTTTCTCTTGATGACTTTTGTTGGTTGTGTGACTGGTTGTGGTGCAATAATTGCGACTTCTCCAATCTCAACATTCTTGATGACTTTTGTTGGTTGTGTGACTGGTTGTGGTGCAATAATTGCGACTTCTCCAATCTCAACATTCTTCACTTCGTTTCTTACCAGAGAAAGAGTCTCATTACATACTCATCTCCATAAACTTACGAAGAAACCGAAAATTAGCCAAAAAAAGCCGGGAACAAAAAAGCTCAGGTAAAACTTAAGTTGCAAGAATATTCTAGCCTTTTCATCTATTTTACACTCGCTAGCCTAAACCCTCAACTAAAAGCGTTTCTAAAATTAAAAAAGACCATTATCGTTTCAAATACGACTGGAAAAAGGTCAGCAAAAGAGAACTTACAAGTTGATTTTCAAAACCCTAACTGTAAGTACAATTAGCTAAACTTTTTTATACAATGTTCTCTTGATCTATTTTAGTGGCACACCTGTTGACCAGGGTGTTTCTTAGCATTCGCACATCTTTTCTCGAGCTTATAGATTTCTAAAATTTCTGATTTATTCTTCTTCCTAGCGTTAATCCCGCTGAAGAGCGGGTTCCGCTGTGTACATAGATAGCACTTCGCCACATCATACGATTCGAGGCGTCTTCGGCTAGCAGCCCGATAGTCGCCATGTCTTGTTCTATGATGTCTCTCAATCTAAGCTTCGGTCTACCTCTTGGTCTTCTACCCTGGATTTCTATGTTCCAAGCAGACTTGGGAACGGAGTTTGGATTGGATCTCAGCATGTGTCCATACCACCTAAGCCTGGACTCTCTGAGTTTTTCGGGTAATGTTTCGGGTAATGTGGTAATTTTTCGGGTAAACGAGATCTTATCGTTTCGTTGCGCATCATGTCTTTCCGGGTGACTCCGAGGCTTCATCTCATCATCTTCATTTCCATTACATGGAGCATTTGTTGGGTTTTTGCTGTTGAAGGAGTGCATTCGAGTCTATATAGAGCATTTGGTCGTACGACTGATTTATAGATCTTACTTTTCAGTCGATCAGGCATGCGTCTGTCGCATAGGATACCAGTCGATTCTCTCCATTTGAGCCATGCTGCGTTGATTCTGGCACTGAAAGCGGCTGTTGGGTCCCCGTCTGTGGATATTTGAGAACCCAAATACTTGAAGTGCTCGACTTTCCGTAGCTCAGTGTTGTGTACTTTTATGGAGCTTGGGTCTTGGATTGTACTCGATGTTCCAGCTTCAAGATACTCGGTCTTCAATGCATTGAGTCGTAGTCCGTACTCCGCAAAGCGATCATTCCATTTTACCACTTGACTTTCGAGATCTTCTCTTGTCTCCGAGCATAAGACGATGTCGTCGGCGTACAGGAGTGTCTCCGGTGGGTCTCGCTGGAGGTCTCTGGTTATTGTGTCCATGACTAAGATGAACAGCAAAGGCGAGAGTGTGGATCCTTGATGAACTCCGACAGAAATTTGGAATGGCTCAGAATTTCCTGCTGGTGACCTAACGACGCTCCTGGGGTTGGCATACATCATTTGTATCCACCTGATGTATTCTTCTGGCACCAAATGATCACGAAGGGAAAACCATATGAGATCATGGGGGATCCTGTCAAAGGCCTTTTCTAGGTCCAAGAAAGCACAGTGGACAGATTTCGCCTTCTATCGGTGTTTTTCTAGATATAAGCGGATGGCAAAGATTACATCTGTCGTCCCTTTTCCTTCCACGAAGCCACATTGATTCACACTTGTGTTGGTGATCTCACGTAAGCGTGCTTCAATGATCTTTTCCAGGAGTATAGTTGTGTGAGGCATAAGTATGATGGGATTTCTGAGTTTTTGTCTGAAGTCTGATGGGATTCTAAAATTTCTGAGTTCAACATTAAATTTTTCCAATGATTTGAAATTTTCCTACGAAAAATCCGAGAAATTTTTTTTACATGCGCATAGATTTCAATGCAGTGCGGGTAGAGAAACACTCTGTTGTTGACGTAAAACAAATGAATGAATGTTTTTTTTCAAAAAACGACAAAAAACTTACCGTCGTCTTTCGCTCATCCGATGTAACTTCATACAGCGGGAAAGAATGCTCAGTCAGAGGCTGAAAAACACTTTTCTATATTTACAGCTTTAGCACTGATCACAAGGCTGTTTCTTCCAAAGATGAGAGATGGCGAGCTTTTTGGAGAGCACGAGAGCGTGTGATGTAAACATAGGAAAACTGTCAACTAGCTTCAACCGGTTTCGTAAAGTTAACTTTTAACCTATTAAAGTTAACTTTTAACCTATTAAAGTTAACTTTTAACCTATTAAAGTTAACTTTTAACCTAAATCAAGACATATTTTATGTATCTATAGATATAAAAGAGTGATATAGTTCATAAAAAGAGTAATAAAATCCTCAATTCAATCTGCTTACGTCTAAATCTCACAAATATTGGTTCTAAAACTAACTTCAACCGATCTCGTCGATACCATTTTCCGACTATCAGGCTCTTCGTTCATAGTATCGGCATGGCTTACTGTAGACACATCCGGTACTGTAGACGTTGAGGGTTGCATATTCGCATACTCGAGAGAGATCGCGTCTTTTGCCGCATCTTGTTCAACCCTCGAAATCACTCATTCAATCATGGAAGAAGCGAACTAACATAGGTTGATATAAAATTCATTGCGGCGAAGTAGGATAATGTAAAATATAAAAGCCCGCAAAAAAGTACGTTGGGCCGTAACTGAACCCGCGCATAGTAGATCCGAAAGCTAGACAAAACCAGAAAAAAATCTTAGTAAATCCCACTCCTAAGCAAAAAGTGCCTCTCATATGACTAACTCGGTTGAAGGGTCTTCTTTGTCTCTTAAGTCAATGTCCTCCTTGCTGGGATCCTCTTCTTGGGTTCCCCGTTCCTCTTCTCCTTTTCGCATCAAATATTCGCTTTCCTTAAAACATCCTTTCAGTTTATTCAACGGACTTTGGAATAATATTGCCATTATTCTCGGCCCCTGTCCACAAGTCCAAGTTATGTTGAGTTGATGACAACAAACATGAGGGCTGTAAATAAGAGTATACCGCACTCCTCCTTCATCTCAATCAACTGTTTTTTATACCAAGCAGAGGAGCGGATTGTTCGCAGAAACTTGTTCAAAATTCGTGTGGTGTGACGGGAACCGAACCCATGACCTTTCGCATTTGGGGCTAAAGCTCTTTCCGCTGAGCTACACACGCGCACATGATAATGCACATACACCGGAAAAATTGAAATAAGAAAAATTGAATCATAGGTAAGCCAATGCTTTTCGCAACATGAGTTCTGTAGACCAAAAGGCAAAATAGAGCGAATATGTCGACAAATCAATTCAAAGCAGAAGGGTCTCATTTCAAGTGCTATCTACAAATCTATACACAAAGCTGATCAAATTCTTGACCACAACAACGGCTAGGAAAAAGTTTTCAACAATAATGAGTAGTTTCGCCAGGTAGATCAACTGACTGGATCTATTTGGCTGAAATGTGCTCTGGCCTTTTTCGCTGCTTTCGCCGCTCTCTTCTCTCCTCTTTCCCACTCTTCTTGGTCAGTCGAGTAGTATCTGTTGTAACAAATACTCAGTAACACGGTTCAATAGCAGCGAAGCTTCTTTTGAGATCACCCAAGAACAAACTGTGAATGGCTGTCTGAATGTTATTTGAAAGGCGTCTCCTCTTCGTTATGATCCATCTTACTAGCGAGAGAGCTTTTAGTATAAATACGCCCATTCTATAGTTCATTCTATATTCATCCCATTCTATAGAAGACGCAACGGACAGATATTTCTGGAGAGCTAGAAGCCGTACAGCGGACCCTACTCCGACCTCGGCCGGCGCGGGACAACGCTAAGAAGAAGAAGAAGAAGACGCCCATTCTATAGTTCAGGGAGTTCCGGGCGTGGCATAATGGTAGTGTGTTCAACTATTGTGCAAAGAGTCCCGAGTTCGACCCCCACCCCGGACAGATTCACCCAGACGAAGGGGGTTAAGAAATGCTGGTAGTGCTCTTGCACGAATATGAATCTCCCTACTGCTGCTATTCACACTAGCAGTGATCTAGCCACTGGTTCTACGAGGATAGATCTGTCCTGCATCACAGGAGAGCGCGTACCCTTCCGCGAGGCGGGAACAAGCGCTTGGAAGATTATTATATTTCAGGGAGAGAAGAGAGAGCTGGCCCGACTTCGGTCGGAGACCTATTATTCCCGTCCCATTCTTTGTAGTGCCGATTCGTAATCTTCTTCTTCCTAGCGTTTATCCCGCCGCCGAACAGGGTCCGCCGATTCGTAATATTAATACTAACTGCCTCGCTTAACTGTTTGTAATGTTATTACCACCACCTGTACTATTTAGTGATTAACCCTTTGATGTTCGTAATATTTTATGTGACGTCTTTGCCGTATAAACCTTTCAACCCCATGTAAGTGTTTGGGGCTGCAAGACAGGGGACACCTCGCCGAACCCGCGGACTCTCTCTAAACTACCACAAGCAAGAAATTTAGTCTACAGGTATCTAGCTCATCTCTATTTCTTTCACCAAACAAGTCTTTACAGTAACCAACGTTTTCTATTGTCTTCTACTTTTCTACTACATTCACCAAATATCTACCAATCTTCATCCTTTCTCTGCTCTTAAGCTCCCAGTTTCTCTAATGAGCGGTCGACAGATATAAATGTATGAATAAGCTAAAACTTATAACTCACATATCAAATCTTAATTGATTAGTGAATAAAAAATCAATCAATAAAATGCCAACTTGAATGTTTCTGTGTCTCTCTGCGCCCTCTCCTCGCTTCCCAGTGCCTCTTCCTCGTCCTCTTCTTCTACTATCCTCGCTCTACTCATCATGATTCTCTTCGTTCTCAACTTGTCTAAGCACTTCCTTGAAAGCAGCTCCAGTCTCTGAAATTTAAACTATTCTTCTTTTATTCTCCTATACAATTACACTATTTTACGCCCTCGCTTCCTTCATTGAATAAGCGGATTGAAAAAAGCAGAGTGTTCCTATAACCCGCACTGTGGGTTTAACTTTTGCGCTTTTTCGGAAAATTAGTTAAAAAGTATTCTCTGTTCGAGGAATGCCATTTAAACAGCGCATCCAGTTTTCATAAAATAACGGTTGAAATTCAATTGACTTGATTGATTAATAAACATTCTACAAACAATAACTAAACAATCAGTAATGAATAAATAAGAAGTAACTTTGTAGGTGTCCCCCGCCCCTTGGCTATACTCATGATGGTAGACACATGGACGGCCGAATTGTAAGCAGCAATGACGAGACATCTCAACAAAAACTTTCATTTTTTTTTGAGAATGCTTAATGTTTGACCAAGGATGGCTGCCTTCGAACTTAGAGGCTGAAAATCGTTTCATTCATCATCTCAACAGAAATCATGTATAGCGTCTTTTTCTTTGAGAGATGACTTAAACATCGCACATCAGAATGTATAGCGGACATATTTTACGAGAAAAAAAGAGAAAAGATGAAGAGAACAGAGTAAACAACTGAAATTTTGACGAACAACAAAAATTTATGTGAACCTGAATTGCAGCAATAACTCGACAACTCAATATTGACACATGCAGACAGAATGACCTCTATGTCTTCCTCACTACGAACATTTCGAAAAACTCAGTCTCAAAAACAAAAATTCTTTATTTGGTTCTTTTTCTTCTTCTTAGCGTTTGTCCCGTCCGAGAACAGGGTCCGCTGTATAGATGACACTTCTCCATTTCCCCCGATTCGCGGCGTCTTCAGCTCTAATTCCGACAGCAGCCATGTCTGCTTCAATGCTGTCTCGCCATCTAGTTTTTGGTCTCTCTCTGGGTCTCTTACCCTGAACATTGAGGTTCCAGGTTGATTTTGAGACGGATGCAGGGTCAGCTCTTAGAACGTGACCGTACCATCTCAGCCTGCTTTCTCTCAATTTGGAAGTGATTCCAAGTCGAGCTCTTACATC
The DNA here is from genome assembly GCA_964056735.1 of Allodiplogaster pararmata. NCBI lineage: Eukaryota > Metazoa > Nematoda > Chromadorea > Rhabditida > Diplogasteridae > Allodiplogaster > Allodiplogaster pararmata. The sequence goes on along the minus strand of OZ057407.1, from coordinate 41,448,324 downwards.
TTCATCGCGCAACTTTTCCAAACGGGTGAGTCCAAGGCTCCATCTCAGCATCTTAATTTCCATAACGTGAAGCAATTGCTCGGTGTTCACAGTTGGAGCATATTTGAGGCCATATAGCGCAACGGGTCGAACAACTGATCGGTATATTTTACCTATAAGTCGTTCAAGCATGTGTTTGCGCAAAGTGAAAATTCTTTATTTGGTAAACCTCACTTTGTTATCACATAAGGCTGCTCGGAAGAGATTGCACTGATTCAGCTCTTCACGTGGAGCTCCTGGCTTAGCACGCCGCAAATTACAGGAGCACAGCATAGTTTGGAGTACTTCTCTACTCTCTGGAATTCGACAAATTATTCTTTTCGGTACTATGATAGGTATATTCAAAATTTACCTTACCACCTTTCAAGTTCCCCTTTTTCTTTGCATGTCCGTACCCGCAGCATTGGAGTGGCCGTTCACTATGTCATACTTGCTCCAAACATGTTAAGCACTTACTTGATCAACACCGGCCAAATCATTTATGACGAAAAAAAAGGGCGCGAAAAAATTCAGAAGGGAAATCATAAGTTTTAGTGGTTAGATAAAAGCTAGAGAATCAGTCAAGCAAGGGGCGAGACTCAAAATTGAAGATGCTGCATTTTTCTTTTCAAAACCGCAAAAAATTCTACTTGGAGAAGTTTTCCCCTGGAAATTGAACATTTATTGATATTACAGAAATTATTTTCATCTTTTTACAAAAGTATGAAAGTGAAACCAACGCTGTTCTCGGTGGATTTTGAGGTCATCTGCCGTGGGAGATATATCAGAGTGACTCACCCAAATCAACCGCGAATCTGAAACTCAAAAAATCCTCTGATTCACTTAGATGAGATATTTTTCTCGAATCTTAGTTTTTGTTATTTATGAATCTAGGGCTCGGTCAAGGTCATTTTCGGCAGAGCTAATAACTGTTTACAGACCCTCGGCTCACGCGAAACAAAGAAAGAGCGAACAGACAAACGACCACTTCCTCTCCGGTCCACTCAAGAAATGGACCGAGCATTCAGTTTCGTTATACCGTTATCATAAGTCGGCCCAGGCAATTTGCGTGATGTGTTATCGTGTGGTTCTACAGCATCCTATATCTGCAAGTGTGCTCTCTTGAAGAGTCAGACGAATGACCCATTGAACCACTGGTAGGGGGGGTGGTTACACACAGAGTGGCATGTAATTAACCAACCTTCCACTATTACTGTTTTCTGTTAAAATACCTAATACCTTAAGTCACATTTTTCTCCCTAGCACCCAGACTGAGATTTCGAAATAAATTCACCTCGGGTGGGCTCTTCATCCATCGCAGCAACGTGCACCTTGTAAGGGAAGTAGGGAGAGGATTGCCAAGCCACCTAGAACTGTCTTCTTCTTTATAAAAACACTTGTCTGCCTGTGCTGATTTGAGACAAGAAAAATTTGAAGAAAATTTTTCAGATGAGACTATTACAACAAAAAAAAGAAAGAAAACTTACGCCATTTTAGTCATTCATTTCAAGATCGACTTTAGCAGACACTTTTCTTTTGAAAAACAGCCTAAAAACATCAAATAATTTAATTGGCTCTTTAAAAAATTCAAGTTGAAAAAATAACTAGGCCGTTTATACGGCCTAAAAGACGTTAATATGGTTCAAGGCGCAACAATCTGAAGACTGAACAAATGGCCAAACATGCCGTTCTGTGAAATTATCTCTAGTAGAAGTACATAGACCTGAAGCGTTAAAGAAACTCAAGAGTCCCTACTTTTCCGTACTGCCCACATTCTGACTTCATCGACGATTCCATTCCAAAACTTCTGTCCCCCACCTGACGGAGCATCGAATGCACGCACCTGCACACCAATAATCAACTTTTCAATATAATGGCAAACAATCTTCATCAACTAGACATTGTTGATGAATAGAATCTCTTAAAATATAAAGCGTTGCACATAAAAAAAATTGGAACCATACTTTCTCACTGAAAAAACAGCTATAAAACTTTATTTCAAGATATATACATGATTTTTCTGTTTGGAATCCACTTTATACCATATTCGTCCTCTTAACCTTGTTCTATTACCCTCTAGATCAAGGTATGAATCAGGTTTCTTCTCCCTCCCCTGCAGTAAAAATTATGTTTCAAGATGACATATGATGAGGAAACGGCAGGCATTCAAAAGAGCCCAAGAGTGTGTGATGTAAAAGAGAAGATGCAGACGATAAGAGCATTTGTTTCACTATCTTTCTCGGATAGCGCATAGATTTGTTCCGCAGTACGGGTCAGAGAAACACATAGGTATGGATGCTCAAACACTGACGTAGACTCTTTCTCCCGGTTCGAATCGAGCCCTGTAGCGGGTCAGCTGATTGTAGTCATTTTCTGTAACTTGAAGCAAATTGAAACACCCACATTCTCAGTATTAAACTTATTTCCTCTTCAATGGCCCCTTCCCTTCTTTCTTTTCAAGCGTTATAACTTTTGTTGTATAGGCCTTAGAATGTGTGCTTGTGTAGCTCAGTCGGTAAGAGCATCGCCCGGAATGCGAAAGGTCACGGGTTCGGTTCCCGCCTCACCACACGGTTTTTGCTCATGCTTCTGTGAGCAACCCACTCCTCTGATCGGTATGAAAATCCGTTGTTCATAAACAGCGAGGAGTGAGATATACTCTTATTTACATATCACACCCTGTTTATTATAGTTCTTAACTGTTAAATCGGTATAATCAATTCTTTCAATCGATAAGCGAAGAAAGTGAAATTTTTTTATCTGATGCCTTATTCCGCCTTGGAGACCTCCGTTCCAGCTTTATCAATATACTACAGTAGACCTCCGTTCCAGCTTTATCAATATACTACAGTAGACCTCCGTTCCAGCTTTATCAATATACTACAGTAGACCTCCGTTCCAGCTTTATCAATATACTACAGTAGACCTCCGTTCCAGCTGTATCAATATACTACAGTAGACCTCCGTTCCAGCTTTATCAATATACTACAGTAGCTTTATCAATATACTACAGTAGACCTCGCATTATTCCAGCGAGAATTCCATAAACAGAGCTAAGAATCATCCCTTATCCTTCTCTTTGCACTCATTACTCGAATCTGCTAGCTACCTATTCTCTCATTCTCTTCACCGTAACCCACGTACCCGATTCTTCGGGCGAAACGTTGGAGGGAGGGCATCTTCCGAACATCATCTGGAATATTTCTTATTTATGCAATAAATGCACTGGTGAAGAATAAACACATGGGTTTAAGCTTGATATCGGTTAAATTAATATGTAGAACCCCAAACGAGATGAGGGGGAGGTAAGGGAGGGGCTGTTATATATGTAGGTTCTATTATATATCCCCTGTAGGAAAGTAGCGTTCACTGTGACTGCTCTTAATAAAACTAGATTGCGAACCAATTTGTATCATCAACATCAATACTAACCCTAATACTCTTGTAAAAACTGCACAACAGAAGAAAGTTCTCATACATGATGCATTCGATAAAAAAATAACAGAGGCCGGCAAAAAGTAGGGATATTTTCCCACCGAGTTTTAGAGAGATATTTCAGAAAAAAAGGATTGGAGTTCAGGATTTAAAGATCTGCTCTCAAAAAGAAATTTTGCTTTTGGAACGAAAATGAAGAACCGTCGTAGTATGAGACATGAGCCCGCTATTAGGACTTATGAGACATGAGCCCGCTATTAGGACTTATGAGACATGAGCCCGCTATTAGGACTTATGAGACATGAGCCCGCTATTAGGACTTATGAGACATGAGCCCGCTATTAGGACTTATGAGACATGAGCCCGCTATTAGGACTTATGAGACATGAGCCCGCTATTAGGACTTATGAGACATGAGCCCGCTATTAGGACTTATGAGACATGAGCCCGCTATTAGGACTTATGAGACATGAGCCCGCTATTAGGACTTATGAGACATGAGCCCGCTATTAGGACTTATGAGATATGAGCCCGCTATTAGGACTCATGAGACATGAGCCCGCAACATTTAAGACATTTTATGGAGAGAAAAATTCCAGAAAACCGAGAAGGCAATCGAGAGTATAGGGAGACAAATAGGATCGAGAGATCAAGCAATTAGGAAGGTCCGAGTGGTTGAAAGTAGAGTAATCACAGAACGGGAGCGGAAAGAGGGACCGGAGTGAATTTGTGACCTCCTAGTGTCCATGAATAGAAACTGGCCTCATACGGTGAGCTGCGCATCGACTTTTTCAGTTCCATATTGTGAGAGAAGACGAAGAAGGGTAGAATCTCGGGCCATCGATACCGAGAATTCAGTTCCACCTCAACACAGCCTTTTTAGCACATTCTCGGTTACACTGATTTCCCGGGCTGTAACTGGTTACACTGATTTCCGCGTGATGTAACTGGTGACATAGATTTTCCCATGATGTAACTGGTTACACTGATTTCCCGGTAGTGTAACTGGTTACACTGATTTTGCGATGGTGTAACTGGTCAAACTCCTGGTGAGAGATTAAGAGAAGGATGGGCTTGATCCCGCCCTTGAAGTATCTTTTGTTCGTGTAATACTTAAATCAACAACTATTCCCATTTGAAAAAGCTTTACCATGACGAATCCCTACGAAAGATCGTGTAGAAGAGTAAAATGTTAGCCTTATATACTCCATGACTATTTCATGCTACATCTTTTCAACTTCATAATAAAAAATCGCGATTGACTACATTCGTACATCCAACTTTTCTGGATTACTCAAGGGAGAAGGAAGAATTATAAAAAATAATATATGAAAGAATAAGATGATTATGGACAAACCTGAGATTTTTCCAATATAGAGCGAGCCATAACCATATAGTCAGGAAGCTGGAAATACAGAATAATATTTGAATTTGAATTTATTCCTTACAAATACTTTTTGTTTGATACAGAGAGAGATTTAGATACAAATCTAGACTAGATAGACAAAAATTTACATACAAAAACAATTCCTTTTTAATTTATACATTTTTGGTTTCCTACAGAACGAAAATTCCATCGATCCCCAATCTTTACAACCTTTGTGCGCCTTAGCTTTCAGCTCAACCACATGTTATTCTAGATCTTATCGCCCAATTTTGCGAGTTTCCCCCTCTTTCAAAAAGTGAATCTTAAATAGGATGATAACTAAGCTCGTTTGAAAAATGAAAAATTTGTCTCATCAAAAACAGAAACCATAGCTCAACTCAACTCGTCAAAAAATCGATAATTCAAGGGATGAGCCTATAATCATGAGTGAGCGAATTTTCACAGTCGACCTCTCATAATACCCAATCTCTTTTTTCTCTGCCCTTCACCTCTCTTCTCATCATTCTAGACCCCCTCTCAACTGAGTGGTTATTTTTAGACAATTGCAGGTAACTAACACGGTGAATCTCTGACCCGCAGTGCGGATGAAAAAAAAATGTATGCGCTCTTCAAAAAAATTAGAAAAAATTCAAATCTATGCACTCGGAAAACTTTTTCCGGTTTTTAAATGGGAGAATTTTGAGAAATTACGGGAAAAAAGTTTAAATTTTCGAAAAATTTTGAAAATCTAAGCGCTCGAAAAAAATTGCTTGGGAAAAAAATTGATAAGCGCTCGAAAAAAAAAAAAAAAATTGGAAACGCCCTGACTAATGAACGATAAAAAATTTTTTTGTGATGCTTTAAACTGCCATAAAGTACCGAGTTTCCTATCCGCAGAAAGTGGACGTTGAAGACGTTCTCGATTATGTCCATCGCCTCGCAGACATCGTAACTGTGGGAAGGAGATGCATAACCTACTGCAAACAGGGCGAACGTTTATTTTTCTTATCAACAAAATCCATTCAAAACGCTCGATTAGCGTTGTCCTCAGTCATGAATCTAAACTTTCCGGAACCAATTTTTTGTGTACTGCTATATTATTGATTATTTTGACCATTAGACCGGGCCTGGTTTGGACAATCTTCCAGAGAGCCAGAAAAGGATTTTGAAATTTGTTCCCAATGATAAGATCGAGTAAGGTTTAGTCAATCTGTTCTGTCAATGCGCGGAAAAAATAGTATTTGTTTAAAAAACTATTATCTACAGCAACCACAACCTTAAAGAGTAAACCTGTCCTAAATCTTATAGAGACATACAATGACTTCATTCGTCTGATATGACTACACGCTAAAGAGTCATGACTCTTATAAAACTTCTGAGCCACTGACTCGGAATGCCAAAATGGGAGAATATATCCACGAGTTGTCGTACGAGATGAGACTTGAATGCGTGGCCAGAGGAGGGAAGGGCTCGCGCGAAGAGGAAACGAGATTGAATGCACGAGACGATGAGGAGACGAGAGTAGGCAGACGAAGCCGAGGGAGGAAGGTGGCAACTGCCTGGCATGTCCAGTAAGCAGATCTTAAACAGGTGTTAAATGAGAACGGTCGCTTGGCGAGTTGGAAAAAGGATGGTGGAAGGGTAGAAAGTATGGAAAGAGAGGTATAACGGAAGCGAAGATTATGTATATATTCATATATTTTCGGCACGAACATGTATACGCTAACCTAGCTGGTCCAGTTACTATTTAACTCCTGATCTCAAATCATGAAAAAACAACTCGAAGTCATTCATTCCAAAATTTATTCTTTACACAAATATTAGACAAACTATGATCACCAAAATATACACCGACTATCATAGTTTTTTTTTCTCACATAGCAGCGCTGTTTCGTAAATAAAAAGAAGAAGAGTTGAAAATTTCGGGTTTTCTATACCCATCAACAAAGGTATCAAAAAAGAAAGGCAAAATGTTACAACCTTCTTCCATCTCTCCGAAATGTTCGCTCTGATTTCGGAGAGATGGAAGAAGGTTGTAACATTTTGCCTTTCTTTTTTCAAGAATATTATTGAACGTTCAAGAATACTATCGAAAACGGAACTCTTAGAAGAGGTCGCAATGAACATAAAATGCTTGCCTAATCAGTCTCTTTAAAAAAGTACTTGAATTTCATTAAATGTGCGGTTAAAAGAATTACCTTGGCCGGATGAGTCAACGTATCCGAATAATTAAAAAAACACGACGTCAAATTTCAGAGAATGACTTAAGCGTTCGATATTGGGTTGAGGAATAACCAACACTTAGGTAAAATATGCCTTGTTATGCTGATTATTGTTTCTCAAAATTAAAATTTTAGATAAATTATTAATTATGATTAGTATTGTTGATTTTTCTGTGGGTAGTATAGTTCGACAAAGGTCACTTGCAATTGCTATACGAAACGACCGCTTTTTCAAGAGGGAGAGACGGAATGAAGGGGAGTCAGTTAGAAATAAAGGGCAGAGAAAGCAAACATTCTCATTATTCCATAATCCCCTCAGAGTGTTTCTTATCACCCGCACAACTTTTTTCGAGCGCAAAGATTTTCAAATTTTCAGAGTTAAACTTTTAATTTTTCTTACGATTTGGACTTTCCCTACGAAAAATTCCATTGAAATATTTCCAAGCGCATAGATTTCAATGTTTTTCGGGGTTTGTGGAAAGCGCATGTTTTTTCTACCCGCGTTGCGGGTCAGAGAAACACCTTGATTCCCCTATGTGAACGGTTGTTTTTCTTTTGTTGGTGAACTATGGTGGTCTTTAATAGACAAAATGTTTCTCATTAAAAGTATATCAACTCACTTGAACATAATGCATCGCAGTCGCTTTTGGAAGCTTCATCTTTGTCGGGAAAATCCTTTCTTCTCTCACCTTCAATGCATAATCCTTTCTTCTCTCACCTTCAATGCATAATCCTTTCTTCTCTCACCTTCAATGCATAATCCTTTCTTCTCTCACCTTCAATGCATAATCCTTTCTTCTCTCACCTTCAATGCATAATCCTTTCTTCTCTCACCTTCAATGCATCATCCGAACGAGAGCGAGGAAAACGGAATACAAGAGAGAGATAGAGAAAGAGTTGCGAAATTTCGGGCGCGAACAGTCGGGCCGCGAAATTTTTTTTTGTTACTTTCATTACCAGTTTTTTAATCACGATCAGTTTGAGCGCTCTAAAAAACCATTTTCCCAAAAAATGAAAACCTGATTTTGATCTCGCAGTTCGGTATGTCCGTAGTGCTGCATTTGATAGACAACTTCCACTTCTCTGAATATCCACTTCGTTTCTTAGGATATCTATTTTTCTTCAAAAATCGTTATTATATCCTGTATTTGCTTCTTACCGAATTTTTTAAATTCAAACGTTTCCTCTATGTTTTCCGAATGAAAGTTGACTTTATGCTCAACTTTTTTGTTGTTTTTTGAACGTTAAAAGTTTGAATGACTAATTTTATGCACTTTACCTTGACAAACAGTTTTTATGACTCACAAACTAGAACTTGACCGCAACAAACTTAGTCTCTACTTTTTTCGAACACCAGGTTTTTTAAAAAACTAAACCGAAACCCAACCGGAAACCATACCCATTAGCTTCGGCGATAAAGGATATGTGTGCAGGGCAGCATGCTCCTTCCTTCGTCATCTTCTCTTGTCTCGCTTTCGCTCTTCAATTCACACCTCATTCAATAACTCACCGTGGATTCAAAATATTAAAAAAATCCCTGAAAACTGGAATTTACACAGTTAAAAATCAGTTTCGCTTATTAAGATGAAAACAGGCTGAACTGTTACACTGGAAAAAGCTAGTTCAACAATCGGAATCGAAACCAAGCCATTTCTCTACCTCTCAACAGGAATGTGATTACCAAGTAGCAGGGGATTTTTAGTGAGCAAGAAAAATATACAGATGCCCGCCTAAGCCGGAAATTTTTTTCCAACTTAAGGGTGCCTTATGATAAAAAAACAGAGGCCAGCAAAATTTTTTTGTTTCATGTAAGGGTCCCTCTTTATGATTAGGAAAAACAGAGGCCCGCCGACAGAAGCTCTAACATGACTATTTAACCCCTGCCAAGCAATGATCATCTTATACAAACTGCTGCTGAAAATTACACGCCCTTCTGAAAGGCTGCTGATACGATATTGATGTTTCTATCCCTCTCTCTAGTTTTCAGTTAGCTGTCTCTCTGTCTCTCTCCTGAGTGTACCGCTACCTCAGTGTTAATCTCGGTGTCTCTATTCGTTCCTCATACTTCTTCTGACGATGGTAAGAAACATCCATAGGTAAAATATGTATAGAGTTTTTAACAGGTCGATCGCCCGAGTCAGTTTAAAACTTTTCTATTACAACTTAGCGTAAACCGTTTGGGCTAAATTACCACTATTAAGCTAAGCTAAGAATAATTATGTTAGTCTTCAAAAACCTCTTTAAAAAGTTTTCAGGTGGTTTTTGTGAGAGGGTAGGTAGGTCGCTCTAGTAAAGCAAGTGTGCGAGTTGGTAGTTTACCTATCGAAACATCCTCCAATGCTTCCAATTGAACTTACTATTCCTCTACTAATAATACACTGATGACTGCCTAAAGAGGTAAGACTTTAAAAAAACTCTTGTTCAATGTTGTAGCGTCTTCTGAGATTTCGAAAGGTTAAATCCTCTATTTAAACATGCTTTGGCTGGCTGCTTATCTCATTTCTGATTCAATCGTCCAATGAATCTATTTGATCCTACTGAAAAAAGCTCTCACTCTCAAACGGTGTCTCTTTCGGATCAGTCTGAGACGCGATGTTAGCCTGTACCCCTCAGGTCACACCACGGTTGACAATTTCCAAAAAAAGCAATATTTGAGCGATGGTGTCTATAAAAATAATTTAGATCCTCTTCTCCGCTCTTTACCTTAGGCTCGCTTCTCATTATTCCAGGCTCCCCGCTCGAAGAGCGGTCGTTATTGTTGGGGTTTCAACAGCTATACTAGACCTTCGGTTAGCTATGCTAAACCGTAGGAAAGATCAATCCATGAATTTCAGTCTTGCGCTTCTTCGACTTTATGTTAAAACTGTTCATTTAGATAAATAAAGGTATTTGAAAAATTTAAAAACCTTTTTAGTGAAATGAAGGCGACATGGTCACTGCGACTGCAGTGCATCACCTCAATATATTATTGAATTCATTCAACATCCTTGTCAACGTGATAAGTCAGTCAAGAAAAGTCGAAAACCTTCACTCCGAAAGTTTCATCAAATAAGTCAAATAACTGCCAATCGAAGCTGATTTCTCTAATCTCATTTTTAAGATTTAGTAGAAACACTTCCACTGAGGTTTTTTTCTGAAGTTTTATGAATTTGTTTATTCTTCATTTAACCACGTGTATGCTTTATTAGATATGTAATTTCAATCATTTCTCGAATATACCATACACGGACGAATAAATGAATTTAAATTAAAATGCACTTCTCATTGTTCTAAAAGCTTACGAGCGGTCGTTTTTCTTCGTCTGGAAAATGCAGGGACATGAGGAATGAATTTAACGCCTTAAAGCCGTACTGTTCAAAGCATTTCAAAAACAATGTGTGCTCGGTTGGTGTATAGGTTAACGCTCTACAAACCCCGGTTAAGCAGCTAAGGTTCGGTCCCAGCCAAGTGCCAATTTTTGCTCGTGCGATGAAATTCATTCATTATAGTCTCAGCCCATCGTTGCTTAAAACGATTTACTAATATCAAAAGTTCATGCAAATAATGTAAACAATCGATACAAAGAAAACAATCGATATCTGATCTACCTGTCTTCTCAAATGAGGTTGTCGGTGGTGAAGAATGAATGAGCTGTTGGTAGCCCCTTCCACCATTTCCTTCCAGTTCTGCAAAAAGTTTTTGAGATGAACAATTCAGTCTTGTGCTATTATTTTTTCGAACACTCTCAATCTCTCTACATGCTGCTGTTTACACACATTATTAGCCTTTTCGACTTGGAAGTTTTTCTACAATTGTTGAAAAAAAAACAGTCTATTCGCATTATCCCGCTATTAACTAATTGCATAATTCCAAAAACCTGATGATATCCTTGGTTGTATGGTTTCACTCTCTCATTTTATGCCGTTCTCCTAAAATGATCAGTTTTTTTGGTCTACAAGCCTTTTCAACGGTAGGTAAAAAACCTGTAAAATATTTCCGAATTTCTTGCTCAACACGGATAAATAGAACTTCGCTTTTTATCGCCTAAATTTAATTTATTTTCGCAAGGACTCGCATTTTTCTTCAGAGTAACAGCCCTTCTCTCACATAACTTTTACCTCACCCATTCGAGTCACGCTTTCTCATGCAAATGCTAACAATTTGTATGAGTCATACTGTATGACACTCAGATATTAAATAGTAACCCGACCAAGGCGAAGACATGTTTGCGTCAAATATGATCTACATTCCCTTCTTCTTCCGTTATATTTTAACTTCTCTCAACTTCTTTTCCCATTCTTCTTAGCCTTTTCCAATTCGCTCGACACATACAAAAATTTCTTTGACCAGTCATATTCAACTCCTGATCACTCTATACACTTAAATCAGGACAACATTGAGTTTTTATAATGTGACCCCACTGAGACCCGGAAAGAACGATATTCTATCAAGGAATCTTCAAATATTGATTGAGGTGATTGAGGCTGCTGACCTCAAATTGAGCGTAGCTGCTAAACTTTATGTAGTGCGTCTCGATGGGTACTTTATGGTGTTGAGAGAGATGTTTCTTCAAAGCTGTTATAGAGGGGAAGGTCTCCCTGCATTCTGTTCGTGGACACGGAAGCATATGCTGCAAACACTTTTTACAGCTTTAAAAAATCATTTTTTATCCATTAAAAGTTGATTGGGCAAGCATCAGGAACTAACATGAGAGTACTGGATCAAGTCCTCGAAAAAATACAATTTCAAATTAGTTTGTACGATAGAGACAGAAGGAGATGCCGGACTGAATTAACGGATTATTTTTTTCAGGGCTGAATTAAGGACTGAATTAATGGATTAAAAAAAACTACCAGTTAAACTGTTAGTTTTAGAATGAGCAATGAAAAATCAAGATGGAATCGTCAAGTAATCCGGGTGAGACACAGTGGTATTTTGTGCTACAGGTCGCAAATTGAATCACCGTTTGCATTTAAAAAAAAATAATTCCAGGAAAATTGAAGTTATTCTTGAGAAAATTTTTTAAAATTAAAATTCATTTATGAAACTTCTCAATAAACTTGTGCTACTTATCACAAGTTACTTGCATTCATTCAAAAATGGAAAAACGACCGCTAGTCCGAGTGGGTCACCTACAATTATGAGAAATGAGTGAGAGATCAAGTACAGGGATAGGACAGGGAGAGACTGTTTCTTTTCACCCGCAGAAAGAATGTCTACATCAAAATAACTCATCGTTAGGGAACAGTAGGCATTTGAGAGAGCGCGAGAGCGTGTGATGTGAAAGGGATGATGACGATAAGAGCATTTGTATCAGCTTTCTTGGATAGCCCATAGATAGGCGCATATTTTTGACAAACTGGAGATGAAGAGTGATTTCGCAGTATAAGACGTCAAAACTGGGGAAACTCGCTCAAATCTACTTTCCTTAGGCCTCTCGCTTAAACGAATCGTAGTTTTTTTGAACTTTTCAGGTCTTTCTAAAAATTCCACTGTGATGAAATTCCACTAAATCAAATCTGGCGCTTTCCAGAAAAGCTTATGATAAAAACGAGCTTTTTGTGCGGTCAATTTTTGAACTTTTATCATCATTTTCGGTAAATTAACAAAGCCTGTCATTACTGAATAGTAATTTTCTGATCTACACGCTTCTTCGGCGGTTTGTGAGAAACAGCCTTTTAGTGTCGGTAACATAGGCCACCAGGAATCTTAAATGAATTTATAAACGTCGGCTCTTCAAGAATAATGACTAGCTTTCCCTTACGCGCTCTTCAACTTTGGCTCGCTTCCCATCACTCCAGACTCCCCCGCTCGAAAAGCGGTTGTTCTTTTCATATGTTGAACAGATATACCAGACTTTTGGTGAACTATGTTCGGTAACCTGTGACCGTACCATGAAAGTGCCGTGATGGCGGTAGCGATGCTGCACGAATTGGCTGCGGCTGCTAAACAAGGGCGGCGCGCCTGTCTCCGCACAAATGCGACATGAGAGGAAGCCGTGTTCCAGAACTTGCGGCTGGTACAACTGCAACTTTCTCTGTGACTTATAAGGGGGTTAACTACAAACTAAAAAAATTTCTCGCGAATGCTTGAGCTACCAATCTTAACAATTAACCTCTCAAGAATCTTTTAGAAAAGGTGTTTTCAGGTTTTAAAAAGGATCTTTGTTGTTTCAATTGAAGAAGTTTTAGGCGTCGTTCAGCCCAAACGGGTTTTCATGCAAGTTTGAAATTTCTAAATGAAGCATTAAAAGAAATTTAACCTAAGAATGAGTTACCCATAAATGCATAAATTGATAACAGAAAAATCCCTTCTTCGAAATCTCGCCCTGATGAATCTCTACTATTCACCTCCCCCCCTCCCACTCTTATAGGCTACACATCCTCAATAATAGTTTGATTTCAGCTTAGTAAAACGCGTAATTTTTCAGCCACACAAATCGATTGGTGACTCAAGTCACACTAGGCTCATTATGCCAAATTTTGTGGAATTTTTTTGTTGTTATTTTTGAATCTCCGGTGAGTTTTCGAATGAGGTGTAAATTGAAGAGCGAAAGCGAGACAAAAGAATAAGATGAAGGAAGAATGTTGTTTCTGCTGCTGCCGCCAAGCAGCCCGCATCTAAGACTTTTGGTTATGAACACTCTCTTTAATGAGATTCTCGTGTTCTTCGGACGAGATGCGTCCGGAGAAGGGTTTTGATGTCCTTTGCAGTCCTGAGACTGTCATGCTGCACCTTGTGAAGGCGGACATCGTTGTAGCAACCTGTTCATGCTATAGGCCTTGTGAGTGGGGGGTCAAGCCGGCCTAGCATCGTTTTGGGTGGGAGTAGAGACTTCTCGGCTGTCGTTGACTGGAGACAGACAAGAGGCTATTTGACTGGCGCCTCGACTCGCCATTGAAAAGTATAACGGAGTATCGGCTGATGTTATACGGAGTATAACGGAGTATCGGCTGAGTATCGGCTGATGCTTTATGTAGATTTAGCCAAAGCCTTTGACACAGTATCGCATTCTAAATTGCTTTATAAGCTAGAAAACCTAGGCTTTCGAGGACGATTGCTTGAATGGTTCGAATCATTTCTGTGTAATCGTTTCTTCTCAGTCCGAATCGGTTCTATCCTCTCAAGCACACGAAAGATGTCGAGTGGAGTACCGCAGGGCAGTGTGCTCGGTCCACTACTCTTCCTCATCTACATATCCGACTTGCCACAAGCATTAGCCAAGCACTCTGTCGTCGAGTTCCGACTCTTCGCCGACGACATAAAGATCTTCACCACATATGAGGCCAACGACAGCAGTCTCGCTCACAGCCAACTCTCTCGATCAATATAAACTCTTTCTGAATACTGCGAAAACTGGCAATTATCTATAGCTGAGCAAAAATCATCTGTTCTATACATTGGTAAGAACAACCCTCAATATCCATATATGATTAATACCTGCGTTTTAACTGCTTCTTCCTCTGTTCGAGATTTGGGTGTCTTCTTGGACAACCAATTGAACTTTAAATCACATATTGATATTATTGTTAGACGAGCTCTTGGTGTGTTGTTCTGTATCTTCCGTTCGTTATCTTCTACTAAGAAAGAAGTATACATCAGATGCTTCCACTCTTATGTTCTTCCAATTCTTGAGTTTGCTTCTCCAGTATGGTCTCCTTTCTCCAAAAAAGAGATTCGGAAATTAGAAAGAGTTTCTCATATTTTCACTAAACTCTTTTATCATCGTTGTGGGCTTTTCTTTGAGAATCACATTGTTCAACCTTCTTATCATGAGCGTCTATGTCAACTCAACATGTCTTCTCTCCATTTGAGACGTATCATGATCGATATTGTTTTGGCAGTCCGCATCATTAGATGTGATGTGAATGTACGGGCAAGCGCTTTTTATGTATTTCGTCCGTCTCATGGTAGAATATCATCATTCTATCTGGCTATAAGAAAGTTTAATGGAATGAATCTGAAGAACTCCTTCGGCTACCGCACGTCCAGATTTCTGAATAAACTAGGAGATATAACATTCAGCCACCTCAATAAAAATCTTCTCAAGAAGTTCCTTCTATCTTGCCCTAATCTACTGAGGATCCTTGATGTTTATGGGGAGAATTTATAATTTATAAGTTTTGAAATCTTTTTCTATGTTGATAAAAACAAAAAAAAATTGTGTCGTTCTTTTGTTGTTATTCCTCGAATCACCTCATTTCGATTTATAATTCATATTCTTTCTTCTTTTTTTATCATTATTTAATAATTTTTTCTTCTATATTTTTCCTGTCTCAGTTTTAACTTCACGTCATATCCGCCAACCTGATGTCACATATATAATTATGTATTGAATAAATAAATAAATAAAAAATTTTTTTGTCCGGTGCCTTGCCCAGGCCGGTCCTGCATCGCCCTTCTTTGACGAGCTATACTACCGTTTTGGTCCGCGGCGGGATTTCTCCCGCTACCTCCCGGCACGAATTCTTCGTAGGAAGGCGTCCCTCTATCCATCACCTGAGGTCGCGCTCGATTCCGGACTGGATGATCCGGCTCCTTCCATGACAGGCTCTTAAGGCTGTAGAGTCATGGGTGGCCACTGTTGGCAGTGCGCTTCGAATGAAGGAAGGAGCATGCTGCTTATCCTTTACCGCCTTCAGCTAACGAGTTCAGTTTTTGCTTTAGGTTTGGTTTTTTTGAAAATAATCCTGGTGTTCAAAAAAATGTTGAAATGAATTTTTGAAGCCAAATTATATTTGAGGGTCATAATTTTTTGCGAAAAGCATGGCTTAAATCGAGTATCAAATGAAAATCTATGCCTTATGAATCCAGAATTTAACAACAGCGTTTTGCCAACAGACGGTAAATATTAACAACAAATCATTGATACAAAGGATAAATATGACCGGTCAGAGCGATGTTTGTTAGCATCACACTTGTTGAAAAAAGGATTTTGAAGGTTGAAAGATTCGAGAGCGCAGTAGAGAAGTTAATTGGAGAAAAGCCGATATAAAAATTTCAGCGCAGACATTTCTGCTCCAACATAGCTGGTCTGGTTTCATTTAAACTCTGCTTTTATATGAAAACCTCATAAACAGCGAGTTGATGCTCATCTGCAGCGATGGGGTTGTACTCAAAGTCCTCCTCTTCCTCGACTTCCCCCAGACAATGCTGCACTTCTTCCATTGCACCAACCGCGACTCCGATCTGAATTATGAAGGTCTGCTTTAAAAAAAGTTATTGTGAAATGACAATATTTTTTCTTTAGCGACTATTGTCTTTTTTGAATGTTTTCAAAGTAGACAAAAACATTTCGCGTTCTCGCTTTAGAAAAAAAGAAAACACGATCATTAGCAGAAAGACTCTTGAACCTTATTTTGTCTCCAAACTCATGAGTTGACTTGAGAAAGTCAAATCTTCGTCGTAACTAACAATTCGACGAGTTATCTGAATCTGGACAAGTAACTTCTGAACTAACACTATCAACGACGTCATCGTTCTCTAGATGATCAACGGGCTGCTCGTAATCGCCGTCCGGTGAAACCTGAATTGTGAAAATATCACGAAAGAAACTCATGACGAGAATGTTTTCGTGAGAAGCAGGTGGCGAACACCGTTCTCTGATTTAAAAAAAAACAATAACCATTACCTTTCCGAGAAGATCATCCGCAGTATCCGTCACGGCTTTCTCTTCTTCCGTCATTTTTTTAACTTTCCTAAACAGAACTAGAGAACAAGACATTCACAAAAACTGCTTAATAAAAAAACATTGAATACATGAAATCGTTTGCAAAACTATAACGCAAATTTAAAAAAAAACTGTTAGTTTTATGCGAAAAGGAGCTCACCGTAACTACTTAGTTACTACTACACCGAAACTCAAAAACAGGGCCATTACTAAAGCACGCCACGCATTCCATGCACGCCATGCACGCCATGAACACCAAATCATTACTGCACGCCTTTGCGCGGGAAAGAGAGAAAGAGTGTTTGTCGCACTATTATGTTAATTTTTTGATACGGTCTCGTTAGCCTAAGCCGTACGGCCTCGTTAGCGTAAACTTTTACCTAAGCCGAAGCAGAACAAAAAACATGAAAATCTTGAAAAAACTAAATAAAGCGCAACGGGCTAAGTTGAGAATTTTCCCGCGCAGTGGCGTGCATTAGTAATGATTTGGCGTTCATGGCGTGCGTAGCATGCGTGGCGTGCTTTGGTAATAGCAAAAAAACAAGATAATCAGAAAAGTAAGAGCATACGATGCGGTCATGGTCATGCATACCACAGTGTCGGCAAAATTTGAGACTACGGGCGAAGAAAGCCAAGGCAGTCTAAGAATAGAAGTTGTGGAACATTTCTTAAAAATGTACTTGCTTTCGAGATCCCTACCTCCCCTCCACTCAGATTTCCTAATTTTCCTCTTCAAAAGCCTCGCAGAATAAGAGCACATGGTAAGAGTTTTGTACATATGTATATATTATTTCTTTAGCTGGTGAAGCTTCATTTTCATAATAAAAAACTTTGAGTTTCAGAGAAGAGAAACTCGATTTTATTGTATACGGGTGTTGGAGGTTCGGCGTTTTTTCAGCGATTAGCACAAAATTTTGAACAGCTTTCGAGTTTTCTCATCAAAATTGTAACATTGAAAATCATGAAGATATCTTGATGGATCGGTAGCATTATCACATGAAGAATTCGAAGCCTGTAAATCTGACCGAAACGTTGAACGTGCATGAAAGTTTAATAAAGTTCTCCTGAAAAAAGCTCATCTCATAAGAGAAATCATTTTTCAGCTATTTGGTTGCCTTTCCGGTGAACATGAGAACGATGAAGTCAACTATGGAATGGAAACTGGATGATTGTGAAGAAGATAACCCGGTTGTAGATGGTCGGTGTTTCAATATACGTTTCTTCGCGTCTATGTCAATGCCGATATGTGTGTATCAATGTGTGTCCCTCTTTTCGTTCATTCCTATGCCTATATAGGCAGCTATAAGTAGCTATAAATATGTGTGTAAGTCTATTCATCAGTCTTCGTTCAATTTCAATTTCAAACGCTTTATTCTCGATGTCATGGGACTTAATGTCCTTATTGATTCGAATGACTCCATATTATTTTCTGGTTCTTGACGTTGAGGATTAAACATAGGATGTAGACTGTAGATTATGGTTTAAAAATTGTGTCTATGTATTTATACCTGTGAGTGTGTATTTTCTAGCTCAATGGGTTTTAGTTTAAGTCAGCTTCTTCCATCCATCACCTAAGAATGGGTTTTAGTTTAAGTCAGCTTCTTCCATCCATCACCTAAGAATGGGTTTTAGTTTAAGTCAGCTTCTTCCATCCATCACCTAAGAACAATCACTGAAAGAGACAAGGCGAAATGGTATTTACACTACGAATCTCATGAAATGAAAGTCCAGGATCACTCTTGAGCGAACAAGTTCTGGATCACTGCTAGTGTTAAACATAACAGCAGTGTGTGTTTGAGCTCATAATAAAAATTGTTGTTTTCATAGATTAGGGACCAAAAAAGAGGTTCACCGAGACTTCGAACCCGCGACAATTTGTACCCGATACTTTGTACTCGACACGTCTCGTTCCTAAGCTGTACGACCACGTTGGCGTAATCTTTACCTGAGCCTGAGCGAGAAAAAAAAGTGAAAACAATCAACAACAAAAAAGTGAAAACGGTCAACAAAAAAGTTTAAGTTACAAAGTGTCGGGTACAAAGTGTCGCGGGTACGAAGTGTCGTGATACCGAAAAGGAACGAATAAAACAAATAATTATTTAAAATCATGAAGAGGCTCCGAAAAAACTTCTGATAAATTCTGAGATATTGCAACCCATAAATGGGTAAGCAACTGACACAATCCGTTTTCTATCCGGATAGGATCGTTTTTCAAAGGAAAACGTTTTTTTTTTTAATGTTCGTTTTCTGAATTTACATCTCAACATGCGCATCATTTTAAAAGAGTTTCTTTCTTTGACGTAGTTTTTCTTTGATTGAAAAATAGAAAGATAAATAGTAAGAATTTTAGATCAACTTCCTACAATCAGTTCTGTGGGTGTGACAGAAACAAGAACACCGGAAGAATGGTGCGTATCCTGCCGCGAGGCGTAGAGTTGCACGAACATGGTTATTTTCCACGAGTTGCTGAAATTTTTTTGAATCTAAGGTTTAAATATAGTTTATTGTGCATAGGCTGTTGATGCTGGCCATGGTTGTCACAATGTGCCTGGTCATCAATCTCTCCATCGTACTCTTCCGATCCTGGTGGCGGCCGGCAACAGCGAAAAACAGACAAGAAACAGAGGTAATATGTGTTACGACGACAGTCCTTCAAAACGAAACTCTTGGGTGTAATTGTCTTGAGCCTTAAAGCATTTAAAGCGTAATACCACCCGGACAGATCGACCAAAACCAAGGAGGTCAAGAAATGTTGGTAGTGCTCTTGAACAAATCTGGATCTCCCCATTGCTGCTAAACACACAAGCAGGACCCAGCGCGCAGCCACTGGTTCTATTAGGCTAGGCCTGCCTCGTATCTGAGGGAAGCGCTTAGTCACGAGAAGTCACGAGAAGTCACGAGAATTTCACTAGAAGGGATCAAGCGCGAAGAAGATTATTTCATTTATAAAAGCATTTTTCTTTTCTTTTCATACGTTAGAAAAGAATAAGAAAAAAGAATAAACAAAAGGCTTCTTTGCAGAAGACATTTTCCCGGTTTAATGAAGTTCTAGAATGAAGAACCGTAAAAGTTTTAATGCAAGGAACATTTTTGGAGGTTTTTTTGACAAATGAAACTGCAACATTACACCGCGTTAATACAAAGTGTGTGACGGGTTTCTTTTCACTCTCAATATCCTTTCTTCTGTCGCTTTCTCTCTTTCTCCTTTCTCTGTCTCTCCCCTTTCCCCTCTCTCTCTCACTTTTTCACTCTCTCTCTCTCTCTCTCTCTCTCTCTCTCTCTCTCTCTCTCTCTCTCTCTCTCTCTCTCTCTCTCTCTCTCTCTCTCTCTCTCAAGTTCTCATATGCGCGTTTTCATGCATATAATTTTCTAGTCAGCAAGAGATCTCGCTTTCACTTCCACTTTAAGTTGCTCGCAAGAGTTTTCAATTTCTTCTGATGATCCTTTTTTTTTAAATCTCTGTAGTCTTCGTCTAATGGTGACCTTTGCCAACGTGGATAATCAAGCATGGGAAAGAAACTCAGTATCAGAGCGGGAGAGAGAGAGAAAGAAAGAGAAGGAGAGCGAAGAAGAAAGAAAGAAGAAAAGGAATAGAGAGAGAGAGAGAGAGAGAGAGAGAGAGAGAGAGAGAGAGAGAGAGAGAGATAGAGGCGAAAGAAAACCCGTTTTGAGTTTAGTTTGAAGCACAAGCACATAAGAAAGCTAGCATTAGGGAAAAGAGCGCGGGTCATGCCAATCTGAGCTCTTTTCATTTTAACCACCTTAATTTTTCAATGTTTCTTTCTTTTCATTGAGTGCAGGAGGTTGGGGAATGAAAAAGAGACAAAGGTACCGAGGGTAGAAGCTTACAAGTGTCAAAGGAAGAGAGGTTAAGACAGGGAAGAGAACAACGAGAGGTTGAGATAAATATGACAGAGTGGAAGAGAGAGAAAGACGGGGAAAGGCGAGAGAAAGAAAGGAAGAGAGAGAGCTGAAGAGAAAGAGAGAGTGAGTGAGAGAGAGAGAAAGAGAGAGAGAGAAGAGAGAGAGAGAGAGAGAGAGAGAGAGAGAGAGAGAGAGAGAGGATGAAAGTGAAAAGGAACCCGTTCCATCTACCATACTTTTTTCCTGTCTTCGAGTCGATCAGACTTCTTCATATCCGTCCCAATTAGATCAATTGTCTTTCCAAAAAGATTGAAACATTACGTGGGAATCGTCCCTGAGCTTTTACAGTTCTTAGTTTGGAAGAAAAACAATTCAGCAAGAGAATCCTCTCTTTTTACGGAACGAGTGAAACCAGATTAGCCTTTTGGGAACAAGAATCGTCACGCATAAGCGGTCATTTAGAGAAATCGACTTTCACTTTTTAAGCGATCATCGGTTGCTTCGGAACATCTATTATTTCTTACTAAAGGATCAGAAGTCATATCAGAAGAATGATAGTTCCTAATCAAGTGATCAGCAGTCACTTTGGAACACACCTATCGTGTCGTATTAAGTGATGAGCGGTCAATTAATTGTCTCTAATTAAGTGATCCGTTGCGATTCGAAGTAGCGATTGTAACTATTCTGTGATTACAGGTTCATTCGGGAAAGTATTGCCTTTTCATGTTTAAATCAGTTGATAATTTTATTTACGATTGTAATTGAATATTTTAAAAAAATAGTGATCACTTCTGAACAGCTTTTGTAAACCTTTTCAAGTAACCATGGGTGACTATGAGAAAAAAAAATGATATCATTTCTGCTCCCACTGTACTTGCTTTGAAAGCAAGAATGAGTTATCTCGATGTATTAGAACTACTCAATCTGCAGTTACCTAACCTGTAGAGAATTTATCATGTGTTCAGTGTTGTCGCATCTTTGTTTCAAAAATGTATCTGAATAAATAAATAAAAATACATAAAGCTCTAAAACATTCGAACTCAACAATATTCTTAGATGATCTGAAACCTCATCTAATTACTTTACGTGCACTAACAGTAGAACCTTTTGAACAGTCTCTTGGCTTTCATTCAAGAAATTAAGACATGAAAGTAGATGAATCGAGTCTTGGGAGGGTCTTCATCGACATATGTATTAGTCTGAAGTTACTTCATCGAATTGACATATTAACCAGGCGTTGTGCCCTCAAACTGTGATTTGCAGACATATGATTTGGAGACAGAGAGAACAAACATATTACTCTTCAGGAAGAAGAATGGTATATGGAAGACGTTTACATGAAATATGAGGCTCTTCAAGAAGCCTTCAGGAAGCGAGAACGAGTCTTGTTTAACGCCACTTTGTATTAACCATGAACGAAAAACTGTGCAATTTCGATCGATAATTCGATTCCAGCTTTTTAAAGTAAAACTAATTGAGTTTACATCAGCACAGTGTGCAGAACACTACAAGTAAAAAGGCGACAGGCCTAAAGCAGGCAAATATGTGAGTGACCGCATGCAAAAAATTTATTCTTGAGGGGAGATTGAACCTCTGACGGTTACCGAGCGATCTCGTTCGCACTACACTACCCAGAGAACGTTGCTGTTTCATCTAACTATTGAGGCATAGAAAGATTTCTGCAAAAAGATAATTTTTTTCTTCTCAAGAACTAAAAAAAAGCTGTTACCAGATGCAATATTTTAGCCCAAAAATAAACAGCTTGTCCTGTTTCCGTGCCCCAATCATTTTTTCTAATGACTCGACTTTTCTAGAACATTTCTAATGACTTAACTTTTTCTAGAAACGAAGTCCTAGGCTCGATTTGAAACTCTCGTTAAATATCTGGCTTATTGATAAAGAGAATACCGGAAAACGAAAAAAAGGGTTCTGGAGCTTGCTAAGCTTGATTATTCTGAAATATTTATTGTTAAACTACATAGTTGCTGCTTATAATATCCTGAGAGTACACTCTTGAAGTTAAAAAAGCTTGTATATTAAGAATTTTGTTATTCGCTTATATGTAGAGCTTCATTTTTCGTATTAACTAAAATGCCAATTCAATAAATGAAGTTATTTATTTATTTATTCATGAAATTATTGTTATTAATAATAAGTTTTCTTAACATTCGAAAACCTCCAAACCCATTATAGTGCTGTCTTGACAATGCTACATTGTTGCTTCTCACTCACATGATGCTTGTTTTCATTCACAATTTATTTTCTCGTCAAAACACTATCTCTACATAGTTATTTCATCAACAGTCTCAACAGAGCTATTCACTTTCAACTTCTCTTCTAATACTACTCAGGCTGTTCCTCTATTTCCCACTCTCTCATGCTCTCTCTCTCTCTTCCTCTCGCTGTTCTATCTCTCTTTCTCTTACTTCCTATCTCTTTCTTTTTCTTTCTCTTAATTTTGCTCTTTCTCCTTCGTTTTCTCTTTTTATCTCTCACTGCCCCCACTCCTCCAATCCTTGAATTTCATAAGAGAGTGCTTACAATTAACACGTAAATAACAGCTCGAGAGGTTCGGAGACGCAATGGCAACAGGGAACACTGTACCGTAATCCAGTTTATCGTGTTAGGAAGAAGAAGGTGGAGAGGGGGGAGTAGGGGAAGGGTTAACAGGGCAAAAGGTTGTGGGCCGTCCCAAAGCCAAAGGCAGAGAATAAGATGAGAAGAAGTGATTGCCTCCGGCAAAGCGAGTCGTGGCTGGTTCCCCCCTCCCAGCAGGGACTCAACACAGATATGCTCGTATGTCCTTTCACTTTTTGCGTACTTCTACCGAGAAATCTCCTCCCTCTATTCCATATCCCTAGGCGATCCACTTTATGGTCATATGCCTGTAGAGAGGGACAGCCCTTCTGGACAGGTCCGATAGTCCCAATGGGTCCGGGAGCTCGACAAGCCTTTCAATAGCTGAGAGGGGTCACTCGAAAATCAAATGTTTTGCATGAATTTTGGCTCAACTACCTGGTTTATAATTATATCTTTTATAAATAGCTGGTTCATATCTGGGATATTGTCAAATACATATAAGAAAAAAAACAATCTTTGAAATATAAAAGTTTTAGAAATCCGAATCATATATTGACTAATAAGTCTAAAAGTTCATTCATTAATCATTCACCATAACTTTAACTAATTAAGAATGCTTCAAATGAGCACGCCATATGCGAAGAATCGCCTCGAATCCCCGGTTCTCAGACTTTTTATCCCTTCAACAATTACAGCCAGCATCAGCTACAGCAGCCATATCTTCCGGTGAGCGACTTCCGATAATTTTATACTTTTAAAGTATAAAATTATGGATAGGCGTAGAAAAAAGTATGAATATTAATAACCTATAAGTATGAATAGTTATACTTGCAAATGTATATGTGTTATTTTCCATGTCTATTTTTTGTGCGCGTTTTGTTAGCAGCATTTTGTTCATACCTTCTGCGGGCTTCTGTTTTTAGGGGCTTCTGATTAATATAAAGCAACCTTACTTATTCTGTACCTTTTTTTTTATAACTTGGCGAGCCTCTGGTGAGCGAAAATTTCCACTTTTGGCAGAACTTCCTATTCTATTCAGTCGTACTATAGAATTCATGATGACTACTCCACCGCTTAGCTTCTTTTCGTACATTCTGAGAACGTTCTGAAGACCGCCTTTTTCGATACAACTTTTTTTGAAATTATGTACTCATTTCCAAAAAATATTACTTAAACTAACCATTCTTAAATTTTTTTGTTGTTGTTGATAGTAGTTACTTGTAAATTAATGATAGTAAAACAAAGGACCAGTATGAATTTAAAAAAAAAAACTTTAGAGTTTTTTCAGAACTTTTACTTCTGTAGATTACACCGGCTCACTGTTCACCGTGAAAGTGACTCTGAACTTTTTCGAGGAAGTTTTTTTGACTACTGAGAAAGTGGTTAAAAAAAACATTTTTTGAAGATATGATTTTGAATCTTCATAAAAACGGAACTTTTTTAGTGTTCTTAAGGTGTTAATTTTTTAAACTTTAAAAGGAGTTTCAAGTTTTTTTAGAAACTTAAAATTAAAAAAAGTGACTTATACAACAGATGACTTTAAAAACCGAAACCTTACTACTACTGTTTTGAAAAAGGGACTTTCAATTTTTTGAACCAGTGAATTTTCAATTTTTTCGGAAATTTTCGAAGAAGTGGTTTTGGGCACTTGAGGAGTTAGGAAAAAAAGTCTTTTGCCTTTTTAGTGTGAGATTTAAAAATTATTCTTTCATAAAACTTCCTTTCACAGATGTCCGTTTACGGCAATGGCAACAACTCTCCGCTATGCAGACAACATCACCCAATGTCTCAAATGGCGAGAGTTCCTCATTCCAATATGGTTAGTCAGACCCAAGAGGGGAATCTGAGCCAATATGATCTAGCTTCGAATTACTAGACCCATTATGGTAAAACTTCTAACCAGACCCAATAAATATGATTCAAAGTTTGACAGATATAATTTTGAACTTCGACAAGTTGGATTTGGAACTCAAAAATCGCCTTGTCGTTTTTGAAAGTTATCAATTGAAGCTTAAAAGATGGCATCAGAAGTTTTGACAAATGCCGTTATAAAATTTAACAGTTTTCATTCGAAGTTTGTCATCTTTCTTCGAAAACTGATTTTTTGAAAACTAGCTTTTGAACTCTTGTACGGTTCGATTTTCCAATTGTTAATTTTCTGATATTCTGATATACAATTGCCAGAGTACAAAATGACAAATTTCAAAGGTCAAGAGTTACTATTACTTGACTTGTTAATGTTTTTCCGTTGTTTCTCCGAAAAAGTTCATTGAGGTAAACTTTGACAGACACAGGAAGAAGATCAACTACGTCGCAATGGATTCTTCAATAACTACCGGAATCCTTTCCCAACGTCCTCTTCCAATCCAATGATCGAGAATGCGGAGAGTGACACGGTATGTCAATATTGATTTCCGGAACGCACCTTGCTCAAAGGAACTACATATGTACATATTTGAAAAATTACTAGTAGGCCTAGCAATTAATCAATAAAATTTTCGATTTATTAGATATCATCATCCGTCTATTGTATTTTTCGTCCTGTGCACAGGAAATCAGCAACCACTCGTCGGATGAATCGGTAGATCATAATGTCATCAAGCAAGAGCCCATGTGTGTACTACAGGAGGATGCGCACTCAACAATGCATTCGGGATCTCTCGCTCTGCGGCATGACCCTAGCGAGCTCTTCTGTCATGTGCCAGGTTGGTTACGGTCCGAGAGCTGCATGCGGGTTAGGCATAAAAATAGTACGAAGGATCCCATGTTTGATTCCTATCCCAGGCATATCAAACCAAACCAAGAAATCGAGAATTGTTGGTAGTGTTTTCTCGAAAATGATCCACTGCAAGGCTGCTTTTAACACAAGCTGCAAACCATCCAATGATTTCTCAATAACACGAGACGGGGAGAAACTCAAAGACAACTTTGTCATTTTTACAATGAAAAAAAGCGAGTCCCCGGGGATGAGAGAAACGAAGCGTTTTTTTTTTTGTTGTAAAGTTGGTGCTGAGTTAAACGCATTGGAGGAGTATCCAGAAGACAATACACTTATTTGCTGTGTCGTGCCAATACACAGCGCATTCAAAAAGGCACGACACAGCAAATAAGTTTTTTTTTCTGTTGAAAAAGTGCCTTCGATGCTCGAGACAATCGAATGAAAAATGGCTCTAAAAAGAGATCTTCGAACAGGCCGTCTGAGCCTACTAAGCAGCGCAGCCAAATATAAGGTGACAGTGGGGGAGATCGAGCGACGTCTCTCTCAACCCGAATGCCTTAATGCCAGTGTCCTCGGTGGAATTCTCAGGAGGTTTCTAAAACTCTTTTTCAGCCTTTGCCTAGTCACATATAAACACAAGCACATCCAGTGGAGCCATGTAGAAGCTAATGATCAATACTTTACAATAGCTCATGAGAAAATAAAGCATTTAGCGCGATATCAGAAAATTTACTGTGAAAATATCAGAGCCGTAGATTTTCGTAGGTAAAAATCATCATTTAAAAAACAAACTTAATTTGACAGTATAAATTTGAAATTATAAAATGCACACTTTTTTATAACTAATATTGTATAAAAGTATGAATTCTCATCCATTTACCGCTTGAGCATTCATAATTTCACAGAAATACGTGTTATTTTTCATGACTAATCTGTATATATTTTCCGTGACTAATCTGTATCTTAAGGGCAAAGTCAAAAGATGGAGGGAAGTCACTGAGAGATCAACTGAAAAGTGTTGGTCTGAGCCTCCCAGCTGGCAGAAGAAAAAGCACACAAGTGAACAGTCTGACCGCCCTTGTTGAATGTCAGTTCAACATGTTAAAACTAAGTTTCATCCGGTAATCCGGGTTTTATAATCCGGGTTAGGTAATACGGTTTGGAAAAAAAACTGGAATTGTTTTGAAACTGAGTTTCAGAGCAGAGCTCGCTGAACTTTCTCAATGTTTAGTTCCAAATTTCATTATAATAGGTTTCCACGATTATGAACTCAACTTCTCATGCGAAATTGCAGTAACAAACAATGGTTATTCTTGAAGAGCTACGAATGACTTTCAAAAAAATTTGAATATGTCTTTTCAATCCAATGTTATCAAAATTTCATCCCGATGTCATTTTAATGTCTTTTCAAGGCCTCTTTGATGTCATTTGAATTTCAGTTCATTGCAGTTGAGGCAGTCAAGCTGGCAAAGGACTTCAACTCTCTGTGTGAGAGTGACTTTCCCGTGCGAGCGGCCGCAGAATATCTCACCAGGCTGCATTGTTCTCCTGTAGCTGCAGAAAGAGCGCGGAGGAAAAGCATGCTTCTAACTGCAAGGTCAACTTCGCTTCTTTCTTTTCTAGCCAAGACATAAAAAAATGAATGATTGAATAACGGAGTAAGTTAACGAATGAATGCATTGAAAATTAAAAGGGGGGGTATGAATGAAGGAACAAATCCATTTATAAATGAATAATTGCATAAAAAAAGAGTGAATGAGTGAGTGAATTTAAAAAAGGAACAAATCGTCTAGTGAATTAAAAAAAATCTGAATTTGCTTAAAGTAAAAATATACTGAATTTAAATTCGAAAATTACATTGAAAAGGGTTTCAAAACGTTATAATTCTGACTCTGTCCATCATTCTACTAATCCAATGTGTAAAAGTTTCTTTAATCATTGTGTAAACGTATCATGAAGTTTTCGAAAAACTTTTTTGCTACTTCTCTTTTTCTTTCTCAGTTTTAAAACCTTTTCAATTCTTCTCTCTCCCTTCTCTTTCTTCTTTTTCTTCTCTCTTTCTCTCTCTCTCTCTCTCTCTCTCTCTCTCTCTCTCTCTCTCTCTCTCTCTCTCTCTCTCTCTCTCTCTCTCTTTATCTCACTTTGTCGTTCTGCCTTTTCTTGCCTATATTTATAGATAAAAAAATCTTGTTTTTACTTCCCCTTGAACATTCTCCTTCAGATTATTTGATTTCTTCCGATAGTTTTTTTTTCCATTCAAATATTATTATGTGATGGTAACCTTGACCATCGTGGATCATCCAACTTGGAAAAAACTTTAATTTTTTTCAAAATTCACTTTCCATACCTCAATCAGTTGAAGTCTTTCGTGTCCTTGAGCTCAATTTTCATTCAGTTTTCATGTATCCGCGCAAAGTCGTAAACTTTCATTACACGGGGTCGTTCTAAGACACTGCACGAATAAGAGGCTGAAACTTTGTGAGTGTGTTCTCGGCACTAACTCAGCATTTCTCTTCTTTGAGTTTTGGGGAGAGGTGACTAATAAGAAAATACAAAAATGAAATAAGAAAATACAAAAATGCGTTATACAAATACGGAGACGAGTGATGCAAATTTGAATCACAGCCCTAGTAGGTCATGTTTTCGAGAAGTCAGGCATAAGTATGGAGCACAACGAATAATTACATAGGTGAACGTCGCACAATGGTTATTGTCTGATGTATAATGACTTCCAAGTTTCACAATTAGCCTAAGCCTACGCCTAAGCCTAAGCCTAAGTCTAAGTCTAAGCCTGAGCCTAAGCCTAAGCCTAAGCCTAAGCCTAAGCCTAAGCCTAAGCCTAAGCCTAACTCAATTAGCTTCGATACCAACCTACAGACCCGGTAGATCAACCCAAGCTTTCATACATATCTTGACCCATCGACTGGGCTTTCACCAGGTTTCATCTTCATCTTAAATCAATGGAGCATTTGACCTTTCTTGATAGAGATCCAGAAGAAGATGATATAACACGAAGTCGAAAAAAGCCGCCGTAATGCATATTTGCATCTTTCCGACAGAAGGGCATTAACATGCATAGGTTCAAGTCACTTCCCTCCAGTTTAAAAAGTATGTCGTTCTCTTCTCTAAAATTCGACAGGCATATAGAAGTGGTCCGAGCAAAAAGTTTAACTAAGGTGAAATACCGGGGGTGAAATAAATAACCACATAAACAATTAATAACTTCATTTCTCTCAAAATCAAACGTAGCCCTTGGTGTGTAACCGCAACTGCGGTCGGACAAACAGTGATGTCTGGGTTCGATATGGCGCGAATTACTAGCTCTTGTTCGTATAATACTTTAATAATTTTTATCAGAGTCCTAGGTGAATTCATTTAACATGTCCAAAATACGCACGCTTATTGCATATTTGTAAGGAGCTCGTAAATTAGTGGACGAATTTCTTCTCTCGCAGACTTCTTTGAAAGGAAGAATGCAGTTATCTCTCGCCAAAGAAGCTCAGTTCGAATCGGGAAACAAATCATACGGCCTGACTGACTGAGTTTATAACCAATTTTTTATCAATCTACTATTTTTTTAAATAGTAGAATTATGCTGTGATTGCGACGCAATTGCTTCATGAGCATGCGTGACTAACAGAAAAATACCGATTGAGCAATTTATGCAGCGCTATCGCACGGATTAAACTTGTTTCCTAAACAAATAGTGTAATTGACAGCGCGTTTGGTACGGTAACAGAACGGATGGCTGGGTTCAATCTCGTTTCGCGGCTTCTTTTTTCCGTGCCACAGTTGACATGAATAGAAAGAGTGTAAGAGTTGACAGCCTTCTACCCGTTTTCATCACTGCCTCGAAACCTTTACACTTTGAGTCTTACGAACAGCTGTCTCTTCAATTACAACCATGTTCATCTCTATCTCTGTTTTAAGCCCTCCGTTCTGCTTTTTCATTATCAACACATTTTTGTGATCAAGACGCACTTGTTCATGAATAAAATATTTACATCTCTATCTATTGTAGCAATATTTGATCTAAGTCAATATTCACGGTTTAGAGCGGTGCTGTCTCAGCTACACGAGCTACTAGCATCTGATCGTAGTCCGGTGTGCGCTTCGCGGCCGCCTTGTGTTCTTGACGATGCTATTCAGACTCCTCTGACACACTTTTCTGTGGTAAGTTTTTCGTGTGTGCGTGTGTGTGTTTGTTTGTGTAAGTATTCTTCTATTTGGTTCAAAGAAAATTTTTTAAAGTTTTCTGCTTGGTGTTGAACTTATGGTTTCTGCAAAATAATTTTTCGCAAGCTGAGTTTCAGTTCCCATGTCATCGAAGCATCACAAATCATTCGATGCAAACTTGATATGGTTCTTCTAACTATGGTTCAAAGACTATTAAGCGGTCGAATGTGAGAAAAATCCTTGAAAAATCAGGATCGCACGAGAGAAAATTTGTTGATTTTAGAAGACGCATGGATTCGGGACGCCAGCACTAGTAGCCTCCGTCAATGTCATAAATGCTTGGCTGGAAGAGTCCATCAAAGTCCTGGAAATTAACAAGTAGGGGACCAGGTTCAGTAAATGGAGAAAGTCCTCACCAGAAGACTCAGAAAATTGAGGAACCGTAAACCGGAGTGTATAATAACTTAGATTACATAAATGTAGGATATGTGGTAACAAAAGCAAAACTGACTCGAAATGGACATACTTTTCGGATATGAACTTGCTCGTTGTCTTCACAGCTTGAAACTTAATAATTAAAATTTTTAATAGTTCAATGTTCAACTTCACAGTCTTACAAGAAGTAAATCTTTTTAATTTCAACTGTTTACAATAAAAACATGAATTCTAAAGAGTTTCCTATTTAAAGCCACGTATGGCTCATTTTTGAGAGAGTTCACGGTAGTCATTGAAGCTGTGAAGTCATTTTGTGAGCGGTACGGTATCAGAGTGTAGTTAAGAGTCACTGATCTAGGCCATGATACATAATCTGAAAAGAGTCACAGCTCAATGATTTTCTCTTTTGATTAATAACGATTTAAAAATCATCTATCAGCTCTCGGATGATAAACACATTAAATCGTATTTTTTCACTGAGATAATTTATCAATTATTAGAATTCATATATATAAGTACTTTCAGAAAAAAATTTCTTCAATTGCGTTTTTTTTATTCAGAAATAACTTACTAAACATTCTTCTGATCAAGGAATGTCTTCTGGTTGTATATAATTTTGCTTTTTTTAACATTTAGCTCACATTGACTGGTACTACATATTTCCTGATTGAAATTACATACGAAGTTACATACTCCCCTTTTGAGAAAAACTCGATTATTTCACTGCAGTTAGATTTAGAACCCTTAAGAACTTATTGTTCAAGCCAGCATCGGCATACAGCATATATTTAACGCTGCAAAACTTTATATTAGAATTCAGAGACATATGAGCGGAATCTCTCGATTCT
>OZ057407.1:41383756-41416812 GCA_964056735.1 Allodiplogaster pararmata | reverse complement strand
AATTAATGAAATCCATCGCACGGGCAAAAATTGGCACTCGGCTGGGAACGAACCTCTGCTGCCTAACCAGGGCTTGTAGATCATTAACGAATACACCAACCGAGCACACATTGTCCCATGCGATTTCTTGCTATGTCTAGGGCACGATGACCGTTCTTTCTAGTCACACATGCTCATGAAGCAATTGCATCATGAAAAGAGTGTAACTCCACAATCTATGATAAAGACAGAAAGATGATGGTAGAGAGAAGATCAACTTTTGATCTTAGTAATCGTTTTTAAGCAACGATGGGCTGAGACTATAATTAATTAAATCCATCGCATGGGCAAAAATTCGCACTGCGAAGTTGTGGTCCCAGCCGAGTGCCAATTTTCACCCGTGCGATGGATTTGACCCCAAGTAGGTTTAAACATGCATTTAATTTCCCTAGTTTTTAGGAAATTGTTTTCATGTGCATAAGGCCTTAGTTCTAATACGTATTCGCATTCGTGTTCTTGTCGGGTTTTAAACGAAAAGTAGCTGGGTAATTGATACTTGAATGTACTCATATGCTGAAGCCAGAAGACCACGGCACCTCTCACGTTTCCGTCGTAGACGCGTATGGCAACGCAGTCTCTGCAACGACGTCAATCAATCGCCTCTTTGGCGCGGTTGTTGAGAGTGAAGAGCTAGGAATTGTGTGGAATGACGTCATGGATGACTTCTCCACTCCTGGAATTCGCAATGGGTAGGTCTATGTTTCTCTCACCGGCAGTAAAACCATTGGCTCTACATGAAAAAATGGGCGAGTTGTCACGAAACCGTATATTGAATAATTTTAACTGCGAATCCTTTAGGAATATGTTGAGTATTAGTTAAACACAAAACATTGTTCAATCTGATCTAATAACCGATTTTGAAAATCAGTTAACCATTTTTGAAACAACTATTTGACTACCAAGTTTCGAGGACTGAAAAACCGTTCTAGATACGGATATGCCTCTTCTGCCACTAATTATATCAGAGCTGGCAAGCGACCGATGAGCAGTATGAGTCCACTTATTGTATATCACCCAACCACAAAAAAGGTCAATCTTATGAGTTTTTTTTATATTTTCAACACTTTGTTATCACCAAAGGATAATTGGTTAGGTCATCCCTAACATAACTGACAAACAGAGAAGTAATAGGGGAAAACTTACAGGAAGTTGGAGTGGGCTACTCTGCCGCGACATTAATCTCTCGAAAAAAGTTGAGTGATCGACGATGTATCTGTAAAGATGACATCATTGCTCGATGAATGAGATCATCGAGTCAGTGTTAATACAACTGAAATTTTTCACGATGAGATCATGGCTCTCGCACTTTTTAGGCAAAAAAATGTTGGATCAGTGAGGTATGAGATGATCTTGCGAGAGCACGCGAAATAACATCTTAAAGTACGAGAAAATGAGATTTCACATGTCGTCTTGCTCTCCAAATGAATCTTAAAATACTAACTAATCGCAATCTAATTTGTTTCCGTACTTAAAAATCATTTCACTTTTTTTTGTTGAATGTTTCATTAAAATTTTTGTTTTTTTGTTGTATTCTCGACACTTCGTACCGCGACATTTCGTACCCCGAAACTTTGTACCCAACATTTTTTCTTCTTGTTACCACTTTTTTCTTCCAACATTTTTCAAAATTTTCGCCTAATTTGAAAGACATGAGGTCATCGCACCGATGATCTCATCGTTCAGAGATTAATGTCGCGGCTGGTGTTTCTATGAAAAATCCTGGTAGACATCTCAACCTCACATTGTCGAAGAGTCTCGCTATAATTTTATTTTAAGCTTTGTAAATGTTTGATATCGTTTAAAAGAGTTTCATACGCAACAATAAGCGTAATTATCAGAAACTCTTTATTCGCAGGAATTAAACTGTTCTTCGGAGTCAGATTAATTACAACCGCATTTTTTTCTCACTCACTTAGGTAAGCGAAGTACCCTCCCCCCCTCCCTCCCTTTCTCATAACTGCCGATGAGTTATCGATCCTTATCGAATATGAGTTATCGATTATGAGTTTTAATTCTCCTCATTTTCATTCTCCTATTCATTTCAATGCATGAATAAGTCTTAAAGGTTCGCTTGGTTGCTGGTGCGTCTGGAGGCTCCTTCATCATTTCTTCACTGGCAAAGACGGTCATCCGATGCCTCTTCTTCGGAGAGACCATTAAGGAAGCAATTGACGCTCCGCTGTTCCACAACCAATTCAGCCCGGACCAGACAGAGATCGATGGCTACTTTCCTAAGGTTGACAGATAGGGATAAAAAAGTCATGTGCACTTTGAACAAAAAATCACCAAAAAACGATCGCCCTGTGAGCTTATTATTATTAGCCTAGAGGAAAGAAAACTAAACTAGCCTTTACAGTATTCACTTCTTCGATAGCTCAACTTCAACCAATCAATGTCCTTCTTCTTTAGCTCGCTTCTCATTTTTCTAAACCACCCCCACCTCGAAAACTGGTTTTTTTATATGCTCAAAACCTGTGTAGGTGATATATGGTAATCTATCCGTACATGAATTTGATAGCTTACGTCTATCGAAAACTATATATCGAAAACTGCATGCAAAAAAAACTTCAACACATTAATAAATCAGATGAGTCTATTCGGATCCTTATATTTTTTGTTGAAGGTTCAATTTAGTTTTTTTTTTGTGATTGTGAGACTCGCAAATATCACAAGAGATACCAAAAATTTTGAGAAGAAGATGTCTTTCTGTTCAAACATACAAATAGTTTTTTTTCTTAAGGATTTTCTATGCATTCCGAATTTTCTATGCAAGTTTATGTTTTTTTTTGCAGATTGATTCATGTGGTAAAAAACCTTGTAAGTCATTGTAAACTTTTGCGAAGCTTTTTAATGTATCTCAACAGGATCTCAAGCGAGTACTTCAATCCGAATACGGTCAGCAGATAGTCAATACATGGGGAATCAACGGAATGACTCAAGGAATAGAAGTGGACTATCGAGGCCAGATCATGGCATGCGGCGACTTTCGCCGTAAAACCGAACAGCTGCCGGCAGGCTTTTGAAGCATCACTGGACGAGTTTGTTCGCTGAGTAAAACAAACTTTTCATTCAACTGTTCATCCATTGAATCATTCACCTATTTAGTCATCCATTTACACATTAATCAATTATTTCATTCGTTTAATTTGAAAAAAATTTTTGCCGAGAACAAGTTCTAACTTCTCGTCTTCCACAACATTGATATTCAAATAATCAAACGCTTCATCACTAATGCCATGAGTGCCACAGAATAGACATTTTTCATTCATTCATTCGTTTTCGCTTATATTTCTTTGTCTTCTGATGCAAAGTTTTGGAAGGTTGAATATGCATGTGCTGAATGCCGATACTGGCTAAAACAATGCGTTCTTAAGGGTACTAAATACTCTTAGTGACAGGATTCCTCCGTTTTCGGGGATACAAATGAAGAGTGAGGTAGAAGAGTGCCATTAACACAGCCGCTTTTGGAATAAATTTTTGAATTAATTTTTTGAATAAGTTATTTTTGTGAATTAATAGTTTTTAGAATAGAAATTATTCGTGACGAATATCGTTCGACCGAGAAAATCGTTGAAAATCATGTTCTTGCCTTAATTTTACTCTCTATCTCTCTATCTCTCTCTCTCTCTTACTCTCTCTCTCTCTTCCTCTCCCTCTCTCTCTCTCTCTCTCTCTCTCTCTCTCTCTCTCTCTCTCTCTCTCTCTCTCTTACTCTCCCTCTCTCTTACTCTCCCTCTCTCTCTCTCTTACTCTCTCTCTCTCTTACTCTCCCTCTCTCTTACTCTCCCTCTCTCTCTCTCTTACTCTCTCTCTTACTCTCCCTCTCTCTCTCTCTCTCTCTCTCTCTCTCTCTCTCTCTCTCTCTCTCTCTCTCTCTCTCTCTCTCTTACTCTCCCTCTCTCTACCCCTCTCTATCTATTACTCTCCTCCCCTGTGTATTTTTCTCTCTGCAACTTTCTTTTTTTCCCTACTTCTTTTTCTGTTTCTCCTTTTCTCATTCATGTAAAAAGGCGATTATTGGCTTAGAAAAAAGCATGACTATGAATTCGTTTAATTCGCTAAGGTTCGCCATTGTATTCTTTTCTGACACTTCGAGACGGTTTTGAATAAAATGAAGAAAAAGGAATAAGAAAAAAACCGCTAAAAACTTGTTGAAACTTAAATTCTTCCACGAGAAAGATCCTCAACGTGATTAGAGAACAACACAACATACACACTTTCACTCGAGCAATTGAAATTGAAATTTGACTCACTTTTTCTCAAATAATTGAAAAAAGATCATGAAAGAGAAAGTTCGAAGATGGAGGAGAAAGAGATGTCGAGATATAGAGAGAAAGAGAGAGAGACAGAGAGAGATTGAGAACGAGATAAAAAAGAGAAATGTAGAAAAAAAGAAAAGAGAGAGAGAGGAAGCGAGAGATTTGACAACAAGAATGAGAATGAGAAAACGAAAAAAGTGATAGGAAAAGTAAGAAGAAAAAAGGATGTTTGATTGAGATTTGAGTGTGCTAACGGTTTTATGCCCGATCGAGAGAATCTGGTCACTCTTATTTTTCTCCGCCGTGCCATAGCTCGTCCAAGATGATCGCCGCGTGCTTGTTCCGTTGTATTATCCTGTTATCCTGCCTGCTCCCTTGGATATTGGCTACAACCACGGACGACCACCACTACTACGTTTACCCCACTAGACCCGAATTGTATCGCAGTCCTGTCGTCTCTCGGAGGAGTCTCGTGTGAGTTATTTGAGAAAGTAGAAGTATTTTCTGATTACGACCTTCGATTTTACAGTAATCCGTTTCAATGTCAGAGTGATCACTTTTGATTCTCCAGTAATGCTTCTTAGTATATTTTACAGATATTCTTCATATTATAAACTGATTTAAACTCATTTCGTATAATATGATACAAAAACCCTTTTCACTTTTTCTTTCTACAGTATTCCCCCTTAGTTCTACATATATTCTTCATATTCTAGAATAACTTGATTTACTCCTACAATATCTTTTACTTTTTCATGTACAAAACTCATTCCGTTCAATACGATACGAAAACCGTTTTAACTTTTTTTTAAATACACTTTTCCAGACCTTTCCTTAAAGTGCGTGATCTGCCCATGTCTGGCATCGTCCATCTGAACCGGATCAAAAGGATACGCGACCAGTTTTCCGAAGATAAAGAAAGTGAGGAAAACTGATTTCGAACATCCCAAATCTTTGCGGTCAATTCTTTTTTCAAAAAAAAACTAAGTTTTTTGGATGTTTGGCGTGTTTCAATTATAGTGTTGTGGGCGTTAAAAAAAACTCCTTTACATAGACTGTAACAATAATCTAGCTTATTCCGTTCTCGAAATGTTCTAAGCGGTCACTTACTTAGCCTTTCTCATTCAATGTCATAGAAACCCTTGAAAGCGGCTTCTTGTGAGAACGGAATGCTTTGGAACACTTAACTCATCATTTATCTGAGGCTTGATTAGAATACAGTGGCATAAAAAACAACGAGTTGTCCCTCTTTCATCTCCTAATTTACTCCTTCAGTCGTCTAACTTACTGGTTCTAGATGCTACAAGAACCTTGAAAATCCCTAGTAAGAGTGAGGTCACCAACACTGTTGGCTTATAGATTCTTGAGAAAGGCGTGGACGAGTGCCAATTTCCGCCATCTACGTAATGGGCTCGCGAGGAACTTGCAGACTCGGGATTGTATTAAACTGCATCCATTTGCCTCATTTCCTCCCTCTCCGCTATCTCTCTTTCTTTCTCTCTCTCGTTCTCTCCCTCTTATTCTCTCTTTCTCTCTCTCTCATTCTCACTCTCTCTCTCTTCCTCTCTCTCTCTTTCCCTCTCTATTTCTCTCCCTTACTCTCCATATCTCCCACCCTTACCTTTCTTTGGTCTCTCCAATCTGCTATGTGTCAGCCCCCTATAGTTTTTTGACTCTTTAAATCTTGCCAAATCCGCTTGAGAGCTTCTCTCTAACTCTCTCTCTCTCTCTTCTCTCTCTCTGTCTCTGCATCTCTCTCTTTCTCTTTCTCTAGATCTTCTTTCTCCCACTATCTCTCTTTCTCGATATACCACATTCTCTAGCTCTCTCAATATCTCTCACTATCTTCTTATATCACTCTCTTACTATCCCCTCTGTCTTTTTTCTATATTTCTCTTTTTGCACCGCTCTTTCTCAGTCGTCTCTCTTTGTTCATTGAAGCCTCTCTCAAACAAGTTCCTTATTCTTATATTAGTTGAGTGAGCGAGTCGAAGCGATAAACGGCAGAAAATGGAGTTTTCATGACCAACAACTCCTTGTTCTATTGAAAAAAGTGAAAGTTTAGCTTGAAATGAACACTCGGCAATTGTTTGGGGAATCGGCCGTTGTTTCAACTAGGCATATGCTTGATTACGCATAGTTCAGCCCCTGAACTACCCCTTTGCTTGACTTTTACTGTATTAGGTAAACATATTTCTAGCAATTATGAAACTTTTAGACAGTCTTTTTCACATCCCATGTTGTAAGATTAACGAATTATGAATGGTAAAATATTATATATTCATCTCAGCTTTTGAGTGCAAAACAAACATTCAACAACTAGTCTAAACCAAGCAGTAGATGAGATTGAAGTTGGAGAGAGAGAGAGAGAGAGAGAGAGAGAGAGAGAGAGAGATAGAGAGAGAGAGAGAGAGAGAGAGAGAGAAGGAGAGAGAGAAAGAAGGAAAGAGAGAAAGAGAGAGAGAGAGAAAGAGAGAAAGAAAAGAACCCACATAATACTGAACACAAAGAAACAGAAACATGCGGCGAATCCTTTTAATTTTTAAAGTTG
Organism: Allodiplogaster pararmata; assembly: GCA_964056735.1. Taxonomy (NCBI): domain Eukaryota; kingdom Metazoa; phylum Nematoda; class Chromadorea; order Rhabditida; family Diplogasteridae; genus Allodiplogaster; species Allodiplogaster pararmata. The sequence continues at coordinate 41,409,963 of OZ057407.1, read as the reverse complement.
TGATCAGTTGTGTAAGACGAAAAAAAAATGTTGATGGAAGTGATAAACAATTGGACATTTTTTTAAAAGTAAGATTACTGAGATTCTCATACTTAATCTCCGAAAGGGTATTTCAAATATTGTGATAACCAGAGACTTGAAGACAAAATTTTGAGAACGATATTATTGCGGTGCACCCGGAATGAGTAAAACAAATAATCAGTATCTCAAAAAGTTCTAAATTTAAATCAGATCTTTCGAATTTTTAATCAAAGCTATCTCTTGAAAGAAATTCGTATTTTTGAAAGGATAAGGTGTGATTTTTTCATGGGATTCAACCATTCAATAAAATCGTTTAGAAAAAAATTGTGGTAAATATGAATTAAGGGTGTGAATACTAATGGTCAACGAGTTTTCAGAAAGAAGTACAAGATGAATTTGAGAGAAAAAAATTATTGATGAAATTCAAAGAAAAAAGTAAAAGTCGAATTTCGCAGCGATGAAAAACGACTTTGGTTTCAGCTATCGAATTTAAAAAAGAAGCCGTGGTAGAAGCGAGCCAGGAGCTCCAGTCGTGGAAATCTGAGGCAATGCAGTCTAGGGGCGATAATCTGGTTAGTCTATCTTCTCAAACTCTTCAAAATTTCAATCTTTTTTTATTTTTTCTATCCGGATCCTCTTCCTATCCTTTTCGTTGCTCTTTTGATTCCCCCCTTTTTTACATCGTCATTTTTTCAAGGCTCTGTTTTCACTTCTTTTTTTAACATACATATCATTCTTCAAACTGTTTCGGTTATCGGTACGTTAAAAAAGCTCTCACTCCAAAAGCTAATGCCATTATGATAGTTTCTTCCTCTTAACTTGGGTAATTTGCAGATCAGCTTAGACAAATCACCTGAACCTGCTGATTCACATTCTCCTCCTATTCCCTCTCCATTGCCAAGGTTCCCAATTCCTTCCCCTCCCCCTCTAATTATCCCCAGCATTGGCAAAGAAGGCGTTCATTCACCGTCTCCCAGGAGCATTGACCCCTCACTCAATGAGCCTCCTACGAGTATGGCTTCTCCATTCAATTGGCTGGACTTGGATGATGAGAAAACTTTCGAGTCTTCGTCACCTTTCCCAGTTCCCTCAATTTCTATGGAAGTATCCACCATCGCCTCTCCTACGTTCCCGTCCTCAGTGTTCTCTTCTCTAGAACCCTCTGCAGGTAAAATGTTAAACCCGGCTAAAGTATGATGCTAGAGCTAAAAAGATGGTGAACGCCTTAAGGGTATGATGCGAGTAAATAGTCAATATGAAATCGTTGTTCTTCTTCTGTTGGGTGTGTTGATAAATTTTTTGGTTGCATTTTTTTACCGTTCAACTTTTTTTTGGCGAGAAAACAAAGTTACATGTAAGAAGACGGAAAGAACCCTAATATAAATAAAGAAATAGTCCTATAATTTCATCCTTTTATTGATCATGAGAAAAAAGATCATGAGAAAAAAGATCATGAGAAAAAAGATCATGAGAAAAAAAGGTCAAAAACATTAACATTTTAATTTTTAACACTTTAACACGCATTTTTCACGCGTAATAAACTCAACTCAACATTTGTAATAAGAATAATTTTTTAGTCCCTTCACGTTGGAAAAGCGCCCTAGCCAAAGAGGAGTTTCCCGACAACCAACTGCTCGAGTTGAATGATGGCGAACCGACGGGAGATGTTCTGACTGTCCTCAATCCTTCTGTTATGACAGGAAGCAAGGTAAATCGAACCTTGTCTGTCTTTAAAAAATTAGGACCAAAATAACGAAGACCGGGCGAAGTTTCACAGCCTGAACCCCCCCCCCCCCCCGCCCAATCCCTGGCCTCTCCCCTTTTCTGGCCTCCCCCTAACCTCTTCTCATTACTCTGAGCACCCCGCTTAATGAGCACTCTTTTGAATTTTTTTACAACTTCAGACTTGCTACCATCATCAAAGCTCTCGACGCTTTGATCTCAAAAGTGACAAAGTCAAACCTTGTTGATAACGAGAGAAATGAAAATCATAGATATAAAACTATCGCCTTTTCGCCGACTGAGTGAAAACACGCGTTTAGCGTGCTGCCAGAGTGAGAGTCTAGGGCTCAACTTGCTATGACACACTCTCTATAGCATTATAAAAAGACCAAAGTAAAGCAAGTTTGTTATCTTCAGAAAAAGGCGGGATGTTTTACGCAAGCTTGTTAACCATACTTTCATCATGTCCCGTGACATAAAAAAGGCTTTTGAAAACTATTGGAACATCAATGAAAAACCAAGGTACCAAGGTGCTCACCTGATTGTTTCATATAAAACATGCTATTTCATCTCACTGTATAACCTTTCTCTATTCCATCTTTATATGCATTTTTCTGAACAGGTCGGCGACTCTCTGGGTACAGTTCTTCTAAGACCCTTCACTCCAAAGCCGGCTCTTTTTGATGCCAGCCTCATCGAAAAGGAGCAGAAAAAACTACTCAGCAGCATACTAGGTTTAAAGAGTTTTTCTTTTATTATAATGCTATTTGAATGATCGACATTTGTAAAAGATGTAAAAAAGATGAGGAGACGGAGGCGTTTTTTCCTCACTTTTTGTTGTCGCTAAGCTACGAGTTTTCGAAGCGTTCGACGTGAAAAAAATCTCAAATCTCATCGAGCATACGCACTTTTTCCTCCGAGTTTTTTTGAAAAAAACTTTGATCTCATTCACAAAATATTCTGCTTGAAGCGGCATCGCATCCAGCCGTCTTTTCCACCTTTCCAGGGAAAGCGCATACCGCTACACTAATGAGAAGACATTACTCGCACATAAAATTAGGCTTTATGATTCTCCTCCCAATTAAAACAATGCATGAAATTGAACATGCTTCACAGTCTCTAAAAACGCTAACTGGAGATTATTTGAACTCTGGGTTGACTTTTTGGAAGGGCGAAAAAGAAGACAAAAATATTTATACAAATTCTGATTGATTATATGTATAAGCAAAAAAAACAATACACACAGAGTAGTATCGAATGACAAACATATATACCAAATACATCGCACTCTAATCAACTCTCAATCAAATGAGTTTCTCGAGAATGCCTGCCAAGTGAAATTTATTCGCAAACTGGATCGATAAAACATCGCATTAACCTTCTTTTTGACTTCAGTTTTTCACCATTGGAAAAGTCGAAAGACTACAAAAGATGTCTCTTTAGAGAGTCATCTCTCAGTTGAACAACTCGGGATGCAATTTGATGATGGAGTTGAATATGCAAACATAGCAGACCGAATTCTAAAATCGTTATGGGAAAAAGGGAAATAATTACTTTTATAGTTTTTTTTGTAGGAAAGAGAAGAGAATCATCTGAAATGTAATACATAAAAAAAATGTAAAGAAGTGTTAATGATCTTCTTTTAAAAAAAACTTATGTGTTTATTCTATCTATTCTCTGGGAAAAAATTGATGAGAGCAAAAGTTTTTGAAGTTTTTTTTTCAAAAACTTAACCTAGAACTTTGAGGTAAAATGAGATGATTTTAATACTAAATAATGAATGGAGCCTTCATGCAAATGAGCACGACGGAGTTTTTTCATTTGACTTTTTTGTTAAAATGTGAAATATTAACAAGAGACAAGTCTAGGAATACGGGAATGAACTCAAAAGTTATAAGTTAATCGATTCCGGCGCACGCTATCTTGACCTAATTATCACAATTAGCACATGTTTCTGGCCCTTCTCATTGACTTTTGGTCTCTTACTATTTATTTATTTGTTTTATTTATTCATTTACATCAATAGATGTGATACTAAAATAGATCGAGAGAAACATAGAATCTTTTCTTTTTTTCAAAATGATCACAAAACGTGAACAGTATCTTGCCGTAGCATTGTGTAAACATCCGCATCAAAATAAGCATTTCTACTATTTGTTCCATTCAATGGGAAGCAACAGTGTTTTTGGTTTAATTTTAATTACCCAAGTTTGAGATGATATATTCGCTGAAGATGCTTTGATAAAGCGAAACGTTCGAACCCACCTTGTCTCTTCAACAGCGCATTCAAAAAGGCACGACACAGCAAATAAGTGTATTGTCTTCTGGATACTCCTCCAATGCGTTTAACTCAGCACCAACTTAACAGTGTTTTTGATTGATTTAGTACAATTTCATGGTTTCTTAAGCCCCGGAAAACTTAGGAGAATTTGATCAGCTGGAAAGATTAACTCATTCATTTGTAATCAAAATTTTCCAGACTTTCTATCAAACCGTATCAGTATGATTTGTATAATGCTCTTGCAGACCAATTACAGAGTGAATTCAATAAAAAAAACAACAACAAAAACACACCAAAGCTGTATACGCATTCGTGGGTATCTATAGATTTAAACATTTGACCCTATACTTTCCGATTTGAAAAGATATGAGAGCCTAGAGTTAAGACAGGAATGTCGATCGTGCTATGATAAAGTTGATGCAGAAGTGAGATTTTTCCCCGAAATACTGCTCCAATTCCGACTAATATGTATATGTACAGTGAGAAAACTTCGAAACACACAGTCAAAATATGAAAAATGATCATACTACCACAAGGACAAAAGTTATTTCCTGGAGTGGGACTGAACCGGAAGTCTGAGCGCGTTACCAGTACTTATATATTTTTTAAAAAGTTGAGTTTAGGTTTGCAAGTGCCCCGACGGCGGGCAGCAGCTAGGGGAGTTCGATTGGCAGATAGAGGAATCAAGAGAATACGCCTTGGCGAGCCCAATCACAAGGTGTCCATCTCCGTCATGCGGATGATTGACTGATCGCTGTCACTGCCTTGGTCACCTTAAAGATGTCATTTCATCCACGGATGTCATATCGAGTGACATTGTCCCGATCATTCCACCTGTAACTTTCGGGGAATATGTTTTTATCTTCTAGGATACAGTTACCAAAATTGATCTCAAAACTGAATGTCTTCTGTAAATTTTGTTAGAAAGGATTTATGTTCATATTCGATTTTGACTTCTATGCTAATTATCATCGATTGTGCGATCCCAAAAATTTCAAAGTACCCATTTTAAAACAAAAGAATTGTTCGATCCTTTTCTGTTACAATGATTACTACTTGCTACTACTTGATGACTATTCACATCACTAGGATTGATATTATCGCGTGGACAATTCGGTAATATGAGTTTAAGATACCAGATAAACTATCAGGATTGTTCACATTAGCGCCACATTTGTAGTCTTCATTACTCTTTCTAAGTTGTCCCGAATTGAATGTTATCTGTTTGTCAGCCACATGACAAGCTCATTGTATGATTCATTTAAACGATGACCTAAATGATGATCTAATGATCGCCTATCCTTTGGTGATATTGAAGAATTAGAATTTGAATGTTTTAAACATTAGAAGTTTTTTTTTAACTCAAAGACTCATAATTGTTGTTACATGTCACATAATATTTCAATGTGTATACACCGTACGTGTCATAACTGTTTTGCAATGTTTATTGCGCTTTGAATTAAAAGCAATTACTAATGCACTGAATGGAACTCACATACTAAAGAGAAAGGTATTGCTCCGTTACTGGGTGATATTTCTCAAAATTTTGTAATATACGTATGTGTCCACTGCAGTTCGATGTGAAGTATCGATGTGAAGTATCGATGTGAAGTATCACAAAGACACAACAGATATGTAATAGTAAAAAAAAAGAAGCTTTTTTTGTGAGATTTATTCACAAAAAACTTTGTTAACCAGTTTAAACAAAATGAGTTAGAGCTGATGAAGTTAACAGAGATGCCATGCTCAAACTAAGAGCAGTCGTAGAGAAACGGCTGTTTTTTTTGCCGTGTCCCTATGAGAATCGAACCCGCGACTGCTCTTAGTTTCAGCATGAAAATTTTTAGTAGTTTACTGATTGAGCCGTTCGCGGTTTCTAATTTTTAAAATTTCACATCAGAACATGTTAGAAACCTGCAGTTCGAGGAAGTATCACATCTCTTGGGGATAGGAATTAAGCCTCTTAAGGTTCCCATTGGTCGAGGAGAAGCAGCTCTTGTCGAACCCTACCCCGTCCTTCGGAAACTTGCTCCTTCCACATAGTGAGCTGCAATCTGCTTATATGTAGCTCTTCACTTGTCGATTGAACATTCATAAATTTTATGTCAGAAGGACATAATATGTATGAATCTTAGGGCACACAAAAAAGGGCACACAAAAATTAAGTATGAATAATGGCACACACACTTGAGAGTATAAATATTCATACTAATAATTACTGTATTCATTCTATTTAATAAATACAGACCTACAAAGTCTATTTCGTGAAAAAAATATATTTTCTTACCAAAATCTAAATCAATGTGATGACCATTGTCAATTTGTGATCCTCAACAAATCATCTTTTGATGGATGAAGAATCGAAATGAATTGAAAAAGGTACCGTTGTATGAGCAGTCGAAACTCTCTCATTCTGAAGTAGCAGAGTGGTTGAAGAACGGAATGTAGGAAGACGAAGGAGTAGCAGATGTTACGCAGTACCGACAGGGGAGACGCGCTTACCCGATTCCTTTGTAAATCATTCACTCAATCATTCATACATTCATATATTCACTAATTCATCCTTCCATCCATCTATCCATTCATCTGTTGACGCATTCGTTTATATATTTATTCGTTCATTTAATTCATTCATTAATTCATTCAATAATTCATTCATTCACTCATCCAATCATTCATCCATTCACTTACTGATTCATTTACCCATCCACTCATTAACCCAATCATTCATTTATCCATTATTCTATTCATTCATTTATTCATTCGATGCTTCACTGACTGGCTGACGCTAGCCAAGTGCAGGAGTTGAACAACGGCATAGTTGATGAGGTAGACAGTGTACACGACAAGGACGCTGCCGATGAGGACGGCGTACTTGTGCCTTTTCCGGGCGTCTCCCCCACTCTGACTACCTCTCCCACGAGATCCTCGGGTCACCGTTTCGTCTGAATTATGCCTTTGACTAATCATATTCAACATGTATGACTAATTAAAAGAGACTATTCATAGATGGCGAAATCTCATTATGGGTGAAAGTTTCATAAGTTTTAATTGATTCAGTACTAGCTGATTTTTTAAAGTTTTTCGTGCTGAAACCCCCTCCCCATGTGGCGTTTTTTAGCGTTCTATTGAGTTAGGATACAGACCTAACCCGTGACTGCTACCTGGGTCACAATTTACTTAGAACAATTCTGAAATTCACAGGCACAGCCGTTTTTTCCCGAGGTTTCATTGAGACGCATTTTTTACACCTAAACCCATTGCAAAAACACTTTGGGCACACTTTTATAGCGCCACAGCCGTAGCTTTGACGTTACAGACATAACACATTTGTATTCAAAATTTTTGACCTTAGTTCGGAATCTAAACTTTTACATAACGTAATTTCAATTTATTCTAAATTTGAATATCAAATGATTATATCTATATATTGAATTTGTAATATTCACATATGTATATGTATGTATATGTATATGAAACTTCGGGTAAAATTACTGCCTGATGTGTTTCAGAACAAAATAGTGATGAAAATTTCCTATTTCCAATGCTAGATTCTCGATTCACCGATAAATTAGCAAATCTACCTCAAAAATTCGATATCAAAATTCCAAAAGGCCGGTTTTTTTATGTGCGAATTGATTATCATTTACTGTATCTGTGAATAGATCTAGCAGATATCTTGTGATTTTTTTGTTTTAACTTTCATCAAAAATGATTTGATTGGTTTTGTTCCGTTCTTAAGCCATACGATTTTTTTGGCGTAAACGCAGCTGAAGTGGGAGCGTAGAATTGGAAAAATTCCGATATCGCGTACTTCATTAAATTTTCTGAACGGGTTTTTTTTGTGAAGTAGATCCAAAGCTTGGAGAATGTTTTTCTGATTTCTGTTCAAAATATGTAGTATTTGTTTCGAAGATTTCATACATACAAATTTTACAGTTTTTTTCTCGGTGTCATTTGGAACTGCTCTGCATTATTGCCAAGGACTGCTGTGTTGCCCCCTCCCCCTTACCAATATGTGCTCTGTTGCCCCCTCCCCCTTACCAAGGTGTGCTGTGTTGTCCCCTTCCCCTTACCAAGGTGTGCTGTGTTGTCCCCTCCCCCTTACCAAGTTGTGCTGTTTTGCCCCCTCTCCCTTACCAATCTCTCTCACCTGATGCGAAAAAGTAAATCAATCATACCTTGATAGCGTAGATTCTCCAGCTCTTCTCTTAACTGAAACGAAAACTTTAAAACTTAAAAGAAAAAACTTCTGTTTTGTTCAACATCACAAACTTTAAGTTCTATGTTACTGTGCAATTCAATACGAAACTAGAGAAAACGAACCAAAAAACACTTTTGATTAGGCGTGAACAAAATAGAAAAGCTATCAATTTTTAGTATAAAAATTGGTTCCCTGGTGTATAGAGTATATGAAACTCGTTGTTTTGACGATAATGCGACCTTCTTTGTTGGTTACTATTTCTCTCCCCTCTCCAGTTTATCAAATAATGAAAATACCTAGAATTACAACACTATGCACGAATAACCACGCTACTATGAAGTAGTTACCCAGATAAACTTTAGGGAGATAACGCCCCCGATATGATAAAAATCGTTGGTCACACACTGTTCACACTTTTACCAAAACCAATGGGTTTTTAAAAAAAGAAGACTTTGGTATTCTATACATGTTCTTTATACCTAGAAAAAACGGTCATTGTGCCTTAGACATAGCAAGAAATCGCTTGGGACAATGTGTGCTCGGTTGGTGTATCGCTAACACTTTACAAGCCCCGGTTAGGCTGCGGAGGTTCGGTCCCGGCCGAGTGCCATTTTGATTCAGCATAAGCAAGAGAACAAATTTATCAAACCTATCACAGGAAATAGTAGCCTGTCTTCGGTTGTGTAGTGGCAACGCAAAAAAAAGTGGAACAGATATGCAATAAAAGTTTTAATTCTCACTTCATCTCTTAATACTGGAATTCCCACCTCTGGGCTAATTTCCGGCCTCATTTTACCACTCATACATATAAGACGATGCTTTTTGCCAAAATGCTCAAAATTTTGTTCCTCGGACAGATTTCGATTGAAACTCCAAGCTTTTCCAAGGCAAGAAACTGAAAAATGCGTCATGATAAATGGCAGCAAAAAACATGCGTTTTGACGGGCGTGCAAAGAAAACCCGTGCAAAAACAAGTTTTCTTCTTTGAACTCGTTTTGTCACCGCTAAAAAAGGGAAAAAACTTTTAACTGTTTTTGTCACTGCCAAAATCGGGTTTTTGTTTGTTCTGTTTTGTCACTGCCAAAATCGGGCTTTTTTTGTAGCCCCTGCGACCCCAAGCCCTCATTTCCGGGATGATGGAGAATCGCTCTCAGAAACTCTTTGGGGTGTGCCAATACTAGAATTTGATCTCAGCCAAAAGGCCGAGAAGCAATACCAGCAGCTACAACGGCCACACACAAACCATTTCTAGCGACGTCCCCCTACCGAGTTTACTAAACTCGGTTGGAGTACTAGAAGTGGTTGGTCTTTGGTTGTTGCAGCTGTTGGTATCCTTCTCCTTTGCACTGCCTACAGAAAAATTCCAACATCAAAATTCGCTTAGGATTACCAATTCCTAGCCGGGCTTGGACTGAACAAACCTGAAACTCAGTGAGCTGTGTTCAACGGACAAAAAATGTTTTTTTCAAAGAGCCGAGTTTGGCAGTGCCAAAACATGTCACAAAGGCAAAACAAAATTGTCTGTGATTTGGCTGGCACAAAACCTGGCCACAGAGTCATCTTTCATCACTTGGCACTGCAAAATAGTGGCCGATTCTTCGTCCCTATTTTATCAGTGAATAAAAAGACTAATATCGGAATTTCCTTCTCCCAAGTCCGCATACTCGAAGTCTTGGCGAAATAAGGTTTTTGGCTGAGGAACAACATTTCCAGCATTTTGGCGAAAAATTTTCCCAGCATTTTCTTTTATGTTGTGTAATTTCTTCGGTTTCAGCGTCGTACTGAAAAAGTAACTCTTCTCTCAACGGTGAGCATTTTAGAGATGATCTTCATGAGAGCCGCATAGAGTGAGAGAGTCATCACGAGGCAAGAGAGGCAGAAAGCGACGATGCCCAGGTGATACACGTAGATGGACAACTTGGACGGTTCCACACGGAGAATGCATTCGCCCAAAGGCCTACCTGTAAGTTAGTTTTAAGCAGGGGGCCATGAAAGAAAGAGCTAGAGGAAGAAAGAGAGAGGAAGAGAGAGAGAAGAGAGAGAGAGAGAGAGAGAGAGAGAGAGAGAGAGAGAGAGAGAGAGAGAGAGAGAAAGACACAGGTAAAGAAGTCGGTAGAGAGATAGAGATGAAAAGAAAAACAAGAAAGACAGACATCAAGAAAAAATCGAAATTATGAGGAAGATAAAATTTAAAAAAGGCATTTTTTGAAGTAGAGGAAAGAAAAAGCTGGAAAGGACGGAGAAAAGGAGTTGATAAGATACGAAGAAAAAAGATATGGGGCAGAAAGCGATGAATCGTGGGTCGTATGATGTGCGAAATAGACTTCACGAGAAGTTGTCCCCTTCTTATCTCTTCTTATCTCATTTATCACTTGTAACACTTCTTCAAGACTACATACATTCGAGATCTTCAGATGTTCGCATCCAGGAAGAAGAGCTACCAAGTTAGTGCAATTTACGGTGGCCTTCCTAACTTTGGGAACACTTCAAAAGGCCATTTCAAGTGAGAAAACAAGGAGGCGATACTTACGCATCCCGTCTTCTTTCATCTTCACCATTCTGGCTCTCACTAGGAAGTCTTTTCCTACTGTAGCAGACTAATGAACTCTGAAAAAGGGCATGGCAACTGCATAAGCACACTCTTAATGGGAAGCCTTCATCAAAACTTGGTGATTAAACTTTCAGCGTAGGGAACAGGAGCATGTGGAGGAACAGTGAGAGAGAGAGAGAGAGAAATAGAGAGAGAGCGAGAGAGAAAGAGAGAGAGAGAAAGAGAAAAAGTGAGAGGGATAGAGAAAATAGAATGAGAGATGAATTTTAAAAGAGAACACAAATGAACATTGGAGATAGAGAGAAAGAATAATATTTGAATATCGCGAGCAATATCATCCATTGAAGGAGAAGAAAACTAGCGATTAAAGGAAAAAAAAGTGACTCCGTAAAGTTTTTTTGGTGATATGAAATTGACGGAGAAAAAAACTATTTAATAAAAAAACAGGTTTTTTTCTCTTTCAATACCACGTGGAAGGAATAACAATAACTTGTGAAAATAAAAGATTAATTGCCCTCTCTTCAAGATTCGTAGATGGTCGTCTCTACTCCTCGCTTCGACAGATACTGAGGCTTTCTCCTCATGAACGAAATGAAAATATCCAGCTTCTTCGTCACTTTTTACAAATATGCTTGACAGCTAACTATCGAAGACATCGGGGCCAGTTAAAAGTTCATAGTCTTAGACCTGTGACAAAGTCTTATTATCAAATGTTTTAATAGGGTTAATCACGTAACTGATAACCGGGTAAATTCTTAAAAACAAACTAAAACCAGCAAATCTAATTACCCTTTCCGATGCATTCGTTGTCTATGAAAGTCGTTGTGTCGCTGGAAATGAGAGAGTTTGCGAGCACAGAGAAAGCCGCGGTGAACCAGGAAGAGAAGACAATGAAGAGTACACGTTTTCTGAAAATTTCAAGCCTGTTACTTAAAGGTAATATCAAAAACTGATCTTCCTCGCCATTGTTCCCGCCTCGTGGCAAGGTACGAGCTACCCTGACATGCGGGACAGACCTACCCTGGTAGAACTAGTGGCGACGCGCTCCGTCACTGATAGTATGTGTAGCCGCAGTGAAAAGAGTCAGATTCGTACATGAGCACTACCAACATTTCTTAACCCATTGGATTGGATGGATTTGTCCGAGGTGGGAGTCGAACTTGAGGCTTTTGCACAATAGTCGAACACACTATCATTATGCTACGCCCGGACTGTTTCTTGAAGTTATTGAGAGGAAAAGTAATAAAAGTCGAATAGTATCTATTCTATTCTTGAAGTTATTGAGAGGAAAAGTAATAAAAGTCGAATAGTATCTATTCTATTCTTGAAGTTATTGAGAGGAAAAGTAATAAAAGTCGAATAGTATCTATTCTATTCTTGAAGTTATTGAGAGGAAAAGTAATAAAAGTCGAATAGTATCTATTCTATTCTTGAAGTTATTGAGAGGAAAAGTAATAAAAGTCGAATAGTATCTATTCTATTCTTGAAGTTATTGAGAGGAAAAGTAATAAAAGTCGAATAGTATCTATTCTATTCTTGAAGTTATTGAGAGGAAAAGTAATAAAAGTCGAATAGTATCTATTCTATTCTTGAAGTTATTGAGAGGAAAAGTAATAAAAGTCGAATAGTATCTATTCTATTCTTGAAGTTATTGAGAGGAAAAGTAATAAAAGTCGAATAGTATCTATTCTATTCTTGAAGTTATTGAGAGGAAAAGTAATAAAAGTCGAATAGTATCTATTCTATTCTTGAAGTTATTGAGAGGAAAAGTAATAAAAGTCGAATAGTATCTATTCTATTCTTGAAGTTATTGAGAGGAAAAGTAATAAAAGTCGAATAGTATCTATTCTATTCTTGAAGTTATTGAGAGGAAAAGTAATAAAAGTCGAATAGTATCTATTCTATTCTTGAAGTTATTGAGAGGAAAAGTAATAAAAGTCGAATAGTATCTATTCTATTCTTGAAGTTATTGAGAGGAAAAGTAATAAAAGTCGAATAGTATCTATTCTATTCTTGAAGTTATTGAGAGGAAAAGTAATAAAAGTCGAATAGTATCTATTCTATTCTTGAAGTTATTGAGAGGAAAAGTAATAAAAGTCGAATAGTATCTATTCTATTCCGGATACTTTTTCTTGCTCATTTTCGAATTATTTACTTATATTTACATTAGTTTTCTCTAATTCACTAGGCTTTTTAAAAACTTCAAAATCTGTTCTGCTTTAACTTTTTTCGACTTTTGCCCGCTCAAAATGAATGGCTTTACTTTTAATTGATATCCAGATTCTAAGTGGAATTCTTTGCGTCAACCGGTCCTAGCTAACACGGTAAGATTCATCACTGTCTTTACTGAACAAATCTCTTATAAGTTCTTTTTGGTATTTTATAATTTTTAAAACTACCTTACCCTGTTGCGGAAACTTTTAGTTAGCTATTTACTGTCGCCAAATTATACTTCGGTAATTTGAAAACTTGAAACTGAAAACAGGCAAAATTAATTAGACAATTAAAACACTTTGAATACAAAAAGCAAAGTAAACCTTGTGACCATATTGTGGTACCGAAGAGGGCAAGTTATGTAAATGTACTCGTTGAGAGTGATCATCATCAGGTTGATTATCGTAACGATGTTGGCGAACCTGAATGAAAATATCTCAAATCTACCAGATTGGGAAGAATCGGGATTTGATCTATTTTATATTCGTTGTGCCAAGGCCCAACACTTTCATATCTCTTACAACTTTTCATTTTTCTTTGATCAAGTAATTTGGGAGAATTCGGAAAGGAATAAGCAAGAAACCGGAGAAGAAGGACGCAAACTTGGTCAAGTTTGATGGAATTGTCGTCCAATTCATTGATGTTCAGTAGCTTTGCAGCGAAAAGAATAGAAGATGCACCTGCAAAACCATACTTTTTTCTTTCCCGTTGTTTATTTTTATAAGAACTAAAAAACGTTTTTCAGTTTAAATTTCAAAGTTCTTTGAGCTTTTTCAAAGTCTTATCTCAGAAAGCGTCAGAAAACTCCCGTAAAAAGAGCTTTGCTTCTATCTTGTACCTAAAATGTATGAATATTCAAATTCACACTTGATTGTATCTTATACAATATTTCTGTAAAGAAACGACCGCTCATATGCCGGTCAGCATGGGCCCTGAACTGGAGACTTAAAAGCTCGCAGACTGATCGTCTAGTGCTCTTAACATTGATACTGCTTTCTTGTTTGTTATAAGTTCACCTTGGCTCAATATCTAGAGCACTAGACGGACTATCAGTCTGAGTATTCTCAAATCACAGGATCAGCTTCAATGCTGACCGACAAGAGAGCGGTTGCTTCTTTAACTTTTTGCAAGATTCAGTTCGGTCTCTAGCAGCACTTGAACCATAGCGTCCCAATCATATTTTAAATTCTTGTGTCTCTATCCGTACTTCATCAGGAACATGAATAATAGTAGAAATGTTTTGATTTTTATGAGTTATGGCGCTCAATGTTTATGGCATTGATTATGAAGCGAATAAATCTAGAAGTGTAAATAGTTTTCTAATTTCTAAATCTCTCTTGCTCTCTCTCTCTCTCTCTCTCTCTCTCTCTCCTCTCTCTCTCTCTCTCTCTCTTTTTCTACCTTTTTTATTTCTCTCCCTTTTTCTTTCTTCGTCTCTCTCAAACAATTTCTCCCACTTTTCATAAAAATAAGAAACCTATCTCACCGAAAGTCACAGACATTTTCCGAACTTCATGTTTCTGATCCAAACTTTTCTGTTCCCTTTCTGGTAGCGCCATAAAAGTACTCTTGTTTACTTATGTATGTAAACTTTGTTACTTTTTATGGGGATCAGAGTAAAAAGAGAAATAACCTTCAATGAAAGGGGAAAATAAGTCATGAGAATAGAGAACTAACACCGAAAAAATATAGTAAAAAATAGAAAGGGAGAAAGAGATGTTGAGAAGGAGAGAGATAGAAAAGAGAGATACAGGGAGACAGAAAAAGGGAAAAAGAACGATAAAGAAAAGAAGAGAGAAATACAGAGATGAAACCAATAAGTAGAGTATAAAAACATCAATAAATGAGAAAAACGAAAAAATCTAGAGAAAAGTTTTGTAAATAAAGAAACATTGTATGACATCCCTTAATCCTTTTATCCTCATATTCTTTTCGCTTCTCAGCCAAGTTAAAGTATCAGCAAGGCCTTAGAGATTTAGAGACACACCAATTTAGATAAAGCCTGTAGCCGGCTTAGAATTAATTTATTCTCACACACTTGGCAACTTCCAGCTATATATGTACATAAATAAACTTGTCAGCATCTTACTTTCTTCTCTCCCTCACACACTCTCTCTTTGTCTCTCTCACTCGCACTCTCTTTTGCTCTCTCTCTCTCTCTCTCTTTCTCGCGCTCTCTCTCTCAGCCCTTCTTTCTCTCTCGCTCTTTTGATCTCTATCTCCATCACTGTCTTTCTACCTCTTACTCTATGTCTCTCTCTTTTCTCGGTCTCTCCCTCTCTTTCTCTCTATCTTTATGGCTCTCTCTATCTCTCTCTTGTAACACATCCTTCGATTTTTTTTTATAACTCTTCCCAAATTTTGTCTTGAAACTTTTTACACATATTTCACTTCTTTTTTCACACTTAGTTTCGATTCATTCACCACGTCGTTGTTTTTTCTTACAAATCTTATTTCTTCTTCTCTCCACTTAATGTTTTTAGTTTCCCAAAGCTTCT
Organism: Allodiplogaster pararmata; assembly: GCA_964056735.1. Taxonomy (NCBI): domain Eukaryota; kingdom Metazoa; phylum Nematoda; class Chromadorea; order Rhabditida; family Diplogasteridae; genus Allodiplogaster; species Allodiplogaster pararmata. The sequence goes on along the minus strand of OZ057407.1, from coordinate 41,394,472 downwards.
TGCATTTTTGCTCTTTTTCTTTTTACTATCAACCCTACACACTATTTTCCCTTTTCTCTCTCCATTCTTTCCTATCAACCCTACACACTGTTTTCCCTTTTATATCTCCATTATTTCCCACAAAATAAGTCAAATAAATAACGATGTTTTTGATAAAAACGACAATAAAGACATATCATCATTAGCTTGTGAATATGCACACTTTCACAACTTTTCTCAGCTAATTCTAGTCCAAACTTCTTCTTTTTTAAATTCAAACTCGATTAGAATTCTTTGTTAGCGGAAATTTTGGGTTGCTTAACATCAGAACTCCATCAATCGTTAAGCCTTTTAAAAGAAAAGAAAACCGTTCAGAATACAAGCATCTTAAGTCGGCACTTTTGCACTTCAGGGACCCCCCCCTACCAGAGGTTCAATGGGTCATACGTCTGACTTTCAAGAGAGCACACTTGTATATACATATAGGGTGCTAGAGAATTCAATTCTCGATATTGATTTTGAGCCATTGAACTTTTTCGAATTTTTCGACTAAGCCGAGAAACTTTTTTTTCAAAAAATGTCAAAAAACCGGAAAAACCAAAAACACGAAAGATGTGCAACCCTGATCAGACTATAATCGATAATAATAGACTGACATAAATTTATTGAAATTTGAATCAATATTTTGAGGGTCAAATCGAGCACCTCAGGTTAAAACTAATAACATTCAAATCTTTTTGGACTGTCTTTGGAGTCTTTGGAGTCAAATTGTCATTTCCGGACTGTCCTTTGAAGTGAGACTTCAAACTCACCTTTAAGAGAGTCGATGACAGCGAAGTTGCAGATGAGAATATAGAAGACGTGGGCAGACAAATGAGCCCTTCGCCTTCCCATCGCAATCAGCAGAAGGAGGTTGAGAGTGAGGGCAACTCCACCAATGATCACGAAAAGAACTCCGAACAGCCGAGACTCCAACTGACTCTGCTCTGAAAGCTCTGCAGTTATCCATTTATTATTCATTAATTCACTCATTTATCAGACTTTTTCATCACGATATTCATTCATTCATTAATTCATCATCATCTTTTTGCTCGGTTTTCCAGGTCCTACTCACATAACACATTTTTAAAGTCATTATATCTATTCATTCCCCATTATTTTTGCATCTCATCCTTTCTAAATGATTCTTTTTTTCGTATACTTGGTATCATTCAATCCTCCATTCTTTCATATTTATCATCTATACATTTTTCAATTACCCCCTTAAATGAATGCTTTATACTTCAAACTTAGTTTTGCTCTTTCAACGGTAGCCTTAGAAAAACTGCTCGTTTATATTATTAAATTTCAGTAAAACTTTTATGAATCCGTTATGCTTACTCGGAGTTGTTCACAACTTCGTTAGAGCTGTAATAAAATTAATAAAAGACTAGTAAAGTACGGAGAAAATGGAAATTTAGAGAACTGCGGACACAAACAACTTTAGAGGTTCAACTAGTGTGAACTTGAGATGGAATCAGCGTCTATCAGTTCGACACCAAGTGAGTATTTTCTGAAGATTGCATCCTAATGAATCAAAGAATGGATGATATATTTCCGAATGAATGAATCAAAGAATGAATGATTGGCATTATCTTCAGTGACCGGTCCTTTTCCTCTAAAACTTATCATTGTAAGGAATTGATAATTAATAGTTAAATCTCGGTTTTTCGTTCGAAGAAACCTTTAAACGCCAACCAATCTCGTTTTTTTGGATATTTGCATAATAAAAATCATTTAAAAATTTTTGAGCCCATAGAAGCCAACTCCATAAATATACGTACACTTTCAGCACTTTTTAAGCTTCTCCGAGAACAATTTTTTTTCATTTAATAATTTAAGAACATACGTAAACACATATAGTGAAAAGGGACTGACGAATAAATGGGAGAAGGCTGATAGCAGGTTTTTGTGAAACTCCAAAAAAGCCTTTTTGTATAAATTTTGCATATTTCAACTCAATTTCCGTGAAAAAACTAACTTTTTGAGTCTTGAAGCATCTCAATCATTCAAATAAAACACAAAAAAGCTTTTCCGATTGGTATTCATAGAGCCCTTCAATCAGTACCATGAATTGTTACCCACCCTCATAACCTAATTCAATCAAGTGCTAGAAAAACACATGAATAGGAAATTACAAGAATGGGGCATGGTTTTTATTGTTTTTCACGGAGAGCTTTTTTATGGAAAATTCTTATCTGAAAAATCTGTGATGAGAATAGCCCGAGTGCGAATACTCGGTGTTCTTTTATCCCTAGCAGATACATTCAATTTGCTATCCGAAACGCATGTCTACATAAAAAAGGTAGCGAAAATAGTAATAAAAATTTTTTAAAGGATGCCTGCAACTCCTAGAAACGGTGGATAATAGTCTTCCATATCTTATTATGGTTGTGACAAACATTGAAAATCGTTACCCATGACTGTTATCAGATAATGAGATCGTACGAAATTGTTTTTCAATAACTAATTTGATACTGTGGAAAAAAACATGCTTCCATAGCCATATAAACTGGAATGACTGCATCTAAAAAGATGTCCATGAGCAAGATAGCTTTCATGCTCGGAGCTAGAGTGTTATTACAACACTACCTTTAAGACAGTCCTCTTTTCGTATGGCGAAAACTTAAGAATCATGGAAGGCTAAAATTCAAAAATCACAGTTTTCACTTAAACAATGTTACTATAAGATTGTCCCATAAGTGTTAGACATTGTGTTTTCTTTCTGTTATAACTTTTCGAAGACTTCTGACGATGGATTACTCAATATAGGCTATTAATAAACCACGCCCCTCACGCCCTTCACGCCCGTTCATTACTAATCCACGCCACTGCGCGGAAAAATCCTTAACTTCGTCCCATGCGCTTTATTTATTTTTTTCAAGTTTTTCATGTTTTTTTCTGCTTAAGCTTAGGCAAAAGTTTACGCTAACAAGGCTGTACGGCTTAGGCTAACGAGACCGTATCAAAAAATAAACATAATAGTGCGTCAAACACTATTTCTCTCTCTCCCGCGCAGTGGCGTGGATAAGTAATGAACGGACGTCAAGGGCTAGAAGGGCGTGAGGAGGCATGAGGGGCGTGAGGGGCGTTGTTTAGTAATGGCCTCAATATAATTTAAGATACTGTTCCAAAAGGTATAATTTGAAAAAAATATATAAGCGCGCTTACTCGCATCGGATTCAAACAATGAATCTCGGCCATCGTCTACTACTAGTTCGCTCAAGGAAGCAGCGAAGATGAGACGAACGGAAGTATGCGCCCCTAGTGTTGAGGTGTGTTGAGGCCCCTAGTGTTCCCCTAGTGTTGAGGTGTGTTGAGGCCCCTAGTGTTCCCCTAGTGTTGAGGCCCACAGGATTTCAACGTAGGACTATTGTTCGCAGCTTTGCAGAAACAGCCCAATGGAACTAATCATGATTTGGCAAATACCCTTGCTTGTTACAAAAACATCGTCGATAGGCGTTGCAGCTCGCTCAATTACTGTGAAAAAAGCTTTTTTTAAAAATTTTCTTCACGAATTGAGTTATTTGAAACGCCTAAAACCTGACTTATGCGTAATAACGCTCGCCCGTACGCGGCGAAGATCTCAATGAAGCGAATCGCCAATTTTGGCTGACATGTCCTGCTCCACCCGCTGTACTCTTTTGACTTGACTATGTCCCATTACCATCATTTCCGAGCTCAGAAGTATCATCTGCGCGAAAAATAGCTTCAGGACCCAAAGGTTATCGAAACCGAGATCACCAACTTCTTTGTTCTGCAGCCGGCCAAGGAGAAAGGAATCCAAAATCTTGCGGATGTAGTTAATACAAAATTTAATTGTATATTTGAAAAAAACTGAATGAAGATAAGTAATTAAATAAAAAAAAGTTTTCAAAACTTTTTTTGCTCTAGTAAAATTGTTGAAGTAAAGTTTTTACTTTTTAAAGTTGTTTTAACTAAAACAATGTTACTACTGTGACAATGTTTTTATAACAACTAACATCGTAAAACAGCAGTTTTCCCACTAAACAATTGTTTTCACTGTAACAGTGTTTATAGTGTAATTGTTTAATTGTAATTGTTTAATTGTAATTGTTTAATTGTAATTGTTTAATTGTAATTTTTTAATTGTAATTGTTTAATTGTAAAAAAGTAATCGTTTCAACGTGCTGCCTTTACTTTTAAAGCCTGAGCATACTTTTTGAATGTTTTTTTTTTAAAATTTTGAACTGAATAACCAATATCCCAGTTATCGATTGAACCTTAACTAGTAATGAATGAATGAATGAAGAAATGAATGAATTGTACTTTGATTTTTTTCAAATTTAAAGCTGCATGACTTGTGTGTATATGATACCAACGTTAGGGACCCTGTTATTCATGATCTCTATTTTAAGGCCAGCTCTGATCTTCTTAAGCAAGTTAAGAAATGGAATAGATATTGTGAAAGAAAAAAGTTGAAAAGATCTGCTGATCTTTATCGTTATATATTCTCACTTACAAGGCCCAATTCAGCTCCTCCTCGTTGTTTGAAAACTTCTATAGGCAGTTTTGTTGTTGACACTTACTCTAAATGTAATTTATTGGCCGACGAGTTTGCATCCTCCTTCACGGCAGATGATTGTCTACCTCCTCCTCTCTTTGGAGATTCTCTTTCTTCTCAAAATGCTGATTACTTGTTTCTACCATGTGAAGTTTACAGAGTTCTCTCTAAACTCAAATCAACGTGCACTACTGGCGCGGACGGAATTCCTCAGATCAACTTCAAGAAGTGTGCCAAATCTCTCGCTCTCCCGCTTGCCCACATCATCAACTTTTCATTGTGGCTCGGTGGGACACCTTCTCTGTGGAAACAATCTCTCATCACTGCAATACCTAAACCAGGAAAATAACCAACTTTGACATCATCCTACCGGCCTATTTCTATTTTATCTCCCGCTTCTAAAGTTATGGAGCGTTTGATTAGAACCACTATAGAAACTCACTTAAATAATTTTGATTTGCTGCCAGATAACCAACATGGCTTCAGATCCCAAGCTTCTGTTGTGACTAACCTTTTAGTCTGTGAGAATGATTGACCATATGATCTTAGTAGAGGATTATCTCTTGATGTAATATATCTTGACTTTTCGAGAGCCTTCAACTCCATCAGCATCTCTAAGCTTTTAACCAAGTTAGGTTTGTCGCCTACATTGATTTCATGGCTCAAATCTTTCCTTTCTGATCGATTCTTTTCCGTTCGAATAGGTAACATTATATCTGCTCCCAAACCCGTTACTTCTGGCATGCCTCAAGGCTCCGTTCTCGGACCCATTTTATTTACTCTATATATCCGTGAATTGAACTACGTCCTCAAGCCTTTCCCCAATGTCAAGTATCAAGCCTATGCTGACGACATCAAGTTGTATATCTCCCACAATTCCTCGAATGAAATGGAACGCGTGTCTGAAATGCAGAGTTGTCTTGATGCCGTTTCATCTTGGAGCAGAAACAATCAGCTCACCTTATCCGCAAACAAAACGTACCATTTGCAACTAGGAAACTCGGAATGTTCATTTGATTTTCGCTTAAATGATGTCACTTTATCTAAAGAGACTCAAGTCAAAGATCTCGGTGTTCTAGTTGTTCCCAGTCTCCGGAGACATGACGCCATTGTTGATCGAACTGTAAAGGCTACCAGAGCCATGTATGCTATGCTTCGCGCTGTTTCTATCAATGATCCAAAAGTGCTAGTTAAGTGTTTCATGACATACGTTCTACCTCATTTGGAGTTTGCCTCTTGCTTTTGGAACCCGATTTACAAGAAAGACTCTGAATTGTTAGAGAAAGTACAGAAATCGTTTACTAGAATTATCTTTTATCGATGTTTCCCACAGCCGGATTACCCTCTTAGCCTTCCTTCCATGTTATAGAGATCGTCTGAATCTAGTTGGCCTGAGTACTTTAGCTGAAAGAAGGGTGATTGAAGACCTTAAAATTCAATGATAAGTATATTATTGAAAAATCACGCATTTTCAAGCGCACCTCCCCCACTCGTACAAATATTAATGGTATTGCAATTGAATGTACTTCTTCCACTCCTAGATTCAATTGTTTCGGTTTACGGGTTTCAAGAATGTTTTACGGAATCTCGAGTGAAATATTAAATTCAGGAACAGTAGAGCAGTTCATAAGTCGTTTCCTGGAAAGTAACGAGAATGTGGTCAGTAAATGGGCAAATAATCAGTAGCATTTAGAAATTTTCCTTACTTCTAGCCATACTTTGTATGTATCATTTTGTATGAAATTTTCCTTACTTCTAGCCATACTTTGTATGTATCTTTTTGTATGTATGTATGGTGTTTCTCACCATAATCTTGCATTGTAGGATGTCGATGGAATAATATAGGAGAGGTGTTTCGCTTACTTGAGTGCTGATGATCTCATATGTATTCTTATTCAATGTTTGTGCTCGAATTTTAGTTGTAATATGTGTTGATTTTGCATCGTATGATGTAGATAAAATAAATAAATAAATAAACTTTGGTACTGTGTTTCCTTCAACTCAAGACTGGACAGCTTACCATAGCTGACTTCAGGCAGGGAGGCTCGAGAGCCGTTGATGTTTCTGGAGAAGTGCTTGAATACTTCATTCATACTCGCAACACTTGCAGAGTCTTCTTCTTCCAGGAGTTCCATCACTGAATAGGAAATTGGATGCAGGGAGCGCTAAGATATGCTCATGATGAGGAAGTTGAGAGCAAGATAAAAAGAGAGACTGAAAAGAGAGAGAGGGAGAGAGATAACAACATTACAGAGGAATAGATTGAGGGAGAAAAACACAAATCATATGCGGAATACAACAAGAAAATTGAGGGAGAAAAACACAAATCATATGCGGAATACAACAAGAAAAACACGAATAGCATCATGAAGCACATAAGAAAAGCTTGAAAATGAAGAATAAGAGTAAGAATTAGCAAAGTAATCTTGATAGAAAATGGTTAGATTTCTCATCTAAGAAAAATCCTCTCGAAAAAGGATTGAAGATCAAACGCCATAAATGGGTATAAATAGGCAATTTAGTATGTAAAATTATCTTTCATACACACAAACAATGTTTGAATTCAGTGCGGTAGCTCATGAACAAAAACATGCTTGAGGAAAAACAGACTTATGTACTATTAGTTGAACGTTAATTTATTCTTATAAAGTTAGCATGTTTAATATTTATTGATATCTAGTTACAAATAATATACATAAATTAATACACATTTGACTAAAATGTGATGCCTGGAAGCACTCAAGTCTTAAACGATTTTATTGCCAACACAGTCATGCATCTCTGCTAATTTATTCGGAAGGGAAACATTGGGTGTGGTTCTGGTTATCATATGTTCTGTCAGGATGATTTGGTCTCTGATGCACTGCTTAAATTTTTCTTTTGAAGACACTTGAAGATGAAACATAGCAAAAATTTGTAGTCTTCTTCCGCGGAACTTTAAAATTGCTTTCCATGTTTCTCTTTTTTTCTTATCTTTCTATTTTTCTTATTCTTCTATGCTTTCGTTTCAGCATTTTCTTAGTTTTTTTATGAATGTTATGGCTATGAGCTTCTAACCTAGTTTTTATTTTCTTCTTGATTTTTCTCTCTCTACCTTTCTCTATCTCTACCTTTCTCTCTCTTTACCTTTCTCTCTCTCTCTACCTTTCTCTCTCTCTACCTTTCTCTCTCTCTACCTTTCTCTCTTTCTACCTTTCTCTCTCTCTTCCTTTCTCTCTCTCTACCTTTCTCTCTCTCTTCCTTTCTCTCTCTCTACCTTTCTCTCTCTCTACCTTTCTCTCTCTCTACCTTTCTCTCTCTCTACCTTTCTCTCTCTACCTTTCTCTCTCTACCTTTCTCTCTCTCTCTACCTTTCTCTCTCTACCTTTCTCTCTCTCTCTCTACCTTTCTCTCTCTCTACCTTTCTCTCTTTCTACCTTTCTCTCTCTCTTCCTTTCTCTCTCTCTACCTTTCTCTCTCTCTTCCTTTCTCTCTCTCTACCTTTCTCTCTCTCTACCTTTCTCTCTCTCTACCTTTCTCTCTCTCTACCTTTCTCTCTCTACCTTTCTCTCTCTACCTTTCTCTCTCTCTCTACCTTTCTCTCTCTACCTTTCTCTCTCTCTCTCTACCTTTCTCTCTCTCTACCTTTCTCTCTCTCTACCTTTCTCTCTCTCTACCTTTCTCTCTCTCTACCTTTCTCTCTCTCTACCTTTCTCTCTCTCTACCTTTCTCTCTCTCTACCTTTCTCTCTCTCTACCTTTCTCTCTCTCTACCTTTCTCTCTCTCTACCTTTCTCTCTCTCTACCTTTCTCTCTCTCTACCTTTCTCTCTCTCTTCCTTTCTCTCTCTCTACCTTTCTCTCTCTCTACCTTTCTCTCTCTCTACATTTCTCTCTCTCTACCTTTCTCTCTCTCTACCTTTCTCTCTCTACCTTTCTCTCTCTCTACCTTTCTCTCTCTACCTTTCTCTCTCTCTACCTTTCTCTCTCTCTACCTTTCTCTCTCTACATTTCTCTCTCTCTACCTTTCTCTCTCTCTACCTTTCTCTCTCTCGCTCTTCGCGATGAGCCACAGAGACATAATTGAAATACCTTGAGATTAAATGCGCAACTATTGTTTCCAACATTTCCATTAAAACCGACTACTTGGAACAACAAAATAAGCAAAACACGATCGAAAATTGTTATTGATGGTCAATTAAAAATCGTCAAGAATCGGGGATTATGCCTACTAGGACGTTGGATTCAGCTTCTACCAAAGCGGCCAGAACTCAAGTTAGTAGACGATGTCAATTCTCTGATCTCACAACAGATAGAGAACATCAGAGAGTGGCTCAAGCGAAGAAATTTAAAGGCAATGAGATAAATATGGTAACAAAGGAAGATACAATAGTAAGAGGAGAGAAGGTAGTGGTATAACGAGTTACAGGGAAAGGATGAATAGAGTCACGACAGGAAGAGAAAGGGGTATAGAGATATAGAAAGAAAGAAAGGAGAGAAAGTAAAAATACCTAGAAATAGTCAGAAAAGGCAAAGAGAGAAAGAGGTGAAAAAGTGGAAAAGAGAGAATCGGGTATAGAAAAAGAAACTGAGGCAAATTAAGAGACAAACAAAACTAGAAAAGACCAAAGAGAGAGAAAGTTAGAAAGAGAAGGAGAGAGGGAAGGAGAGAACATATGTAAGATATGTAGTTAAGGGGTAGAATTAGAGATAGAGGTAGAAAAGAGAGGAAAAGAAAGAGCTAAGAAAACAGGAGAAACAAGATGAAAGAGCAGCCGAAACTCATTACATTACCGAAAATGCCCGAAATGTTGAATGGAAGTGGTGAGAGTTGTGAGGGTGACTTAACTTATGTAGGAGACCAGAAAGACAAGTGGAAGAATTCGACATGACGGAGAGGTGAAAGGGTAAAAAACTATCCCCCCCCCCCGAGAAGAAGATAGAGAGGAATAAAACAATAAAATTTGGATAAGGCGAGAGAGAAGAGAAATAGGAGAAAAGGAATCAGGAGAAGGAGAGAGAGAGAGAGAGAGAGAGAGAGAGAGAGAGAGAGAGAGAGAGAGAGAGAGAGAGAGAGAGAGAGAGAGAGAGAGAGGAAGAGAGAGAGAGAGAGAGAAAGAGAGAGAGAGAGAGAGAGAGAGAGAGAGAGAGAGAGAGAGAGAGAGAGAGAGAGAGAGAGAGGCGTAGATCAAGAGAAGTTAGAATAAGAGAAAGTGATTATGTTAGAAAGCTGGAATGGCTTGGCGATGCACTTTTCCCCGCTCATTCATATCTGTGTAGATGCGACGAAGAGTAGAGACAGATGTACTTTATCTGCGCCAAGGAATGGAAGGCGTGGCGTGACACTGATGTTGTGCAGGAATCAGGGAGGGAGAGAAAGAGGAAGAAAGAGGGAGAGGGAGAGAAAGAGGAAGAAAGAGGGAGAGGGATAGACAGGGAGAGCAAGAGGGAGAGTAAGAGGGAGAGGGAGAGTAAGAGGGAGAGGGAGAGTAAGAGGGAGAGGGAGAGTAAGAGGGAGAGGGAGAGGAAAAGGGAGAGGAAGAGGGAGAGAAAGAGGAAGAAAGAGGGAGAGGGATAGACAGGGAGAGAGAGAGGGAGAGTACGAGGGAGAGGGAGAGTAAGAGGGAGAGGGAGAGGGAGAGTAAGAGGGAGAGGAAGAGGAAGAGGAAGAGGAAGAGAAGAGGAAGAGGAAGAGGAAGAGGAAGAGGAAGAGGAAGAGGAAGAGGAAGAGGAAGAGGAAGAGGAAGAGAAAGAGAAAGCAATAGGGAGAGGGATAGACAGGGAGAGAAAGAAGAGAAAGTAAGAGGGAGAGGGAGAGAAACAGGGAGAGGGAGAGGAAGAGGAAGAGGAAGAGGAAGAGGAAGAGGAAGAGGAAGAGGGAGAGGGAGAGGAAGAGGAAGAGGAAGAGGAAGAGGAAGAGGAAGAGAAGAGGAAGAGGAAGAGGAAGAGGAAGAGGAAGAGGAAGAGGAAGAGGAAGAGGAAGAGGAAGAGGAAGAGGAAGAGGAAGAGGAAGAGGAAGAGGGAGTGGGAGTGGGAGAGGGAGAGGGAGAGGGAGAGGGAGGGTAGGAGAAGGAGAGAGTTAAAAAAGAGAGACAAAATAAAGAAAGAAAGAGAAAGAGAAAGGAGAGAGGAAGAAAGAGCTAAAGAGTAAGAGTAAGTTATTTGAAAAAAGCGAGAAAGAGAAAAAAAGAGAGAG
>OZ057407.1:41318495-41383556 GCA_964056735.1 Allodiplogaster pararmata | reverse complement strand
GAGGGAGAGAAAAAGAGGGAGAGAAAAAGAGGGAGAGAAAGAGAGGGAGAGAAAGAGAGAAAAAGAGGGAGAGAAAAAGAGGGAGAGAAAAAGAGGGAGAGAAAGAAAAAAAAGAGGGAGAGAAAAAGAGGGAGAGAAAAAGAGGGAGAGAAAAAGAGGGAGAGAAAAATAGAGAGAGAAAGAGAGGGAGAGAAAAATAGAGAGAGAAAGAGAGGAAGAAAGAGAGAGAGAAAAGAGAGAGAAAAGAGAGAGGAAAAGAGAAAGAATGAAAAGGAGGGAGAGAAAAATAGAGAGAGAAAGAAAGGAAGGAAGAGAGAGAGAAAAAGAGAAAGAAAAAAAAGAGGGAGGGATAGAGAGGAAGAAAGAGAGAGAGACAGAGAGAGAGAAAGAGAGGAAGAAAGAGAGAGAGAAAAAGAGAGAGAAAGATAGATTGATAGAAAGAGATAGAGAAAAAGAGAAAGAAAGAAAAAGAGGGAGAGAAAGAGAGGAAGAAAGAGAGAGAGAGAAAAAGAGAGAGAGAGAGAAAGAGAGCAAGAAAGAGAGAGAGAGAGAAAAAGAGAGGGAAAGATAGATTGATGAAAAGAGAGAATTGACGATCCGCTTTCGAAAATGGAAGGTGAAAAGATTAGAAGCTAAACGATATGAAATCGGTATGGTACAGGTGACGAATTGGTATGGTACAGATGACGAATACTTCGAGAACGCATTGGTTACAAACCAAAGGACTAGCGAGAATTTTCGTACAAGGAACTAAGCAGGGGAGTGCACAGAAGCCTGCTTGTATCACTATGTCGGAAGGCGACTAAGATTGGAAGCATTCCAGTGAACAGAACATCCGAGAGAGAGAAAGACAGAGAAGGGAAGAGAGAGAAGAAGAGAGGGAAAAGGAGAGAGAACGAGAGAAAGAAAAAAGAAGAGCGAAAGCGATAGAAAGAGAAATAAATTTTAAAAGGGAAGCAGGGAGGAGAAAGAATGTTAATGGGAGAGTAAGCAAAAGATGTAAAAAGAGATGAGAGAGAAAGAGTGAAAAAATACGAAGAAAAAAGGGGTAAAGAGAGAGAGAGAGAGAGAAAGAGAGAAAGAGAGAGAAAGCGAGAGAGAGAAAGAGAGAAAGAAAGAGAGAGAGAGAGAGAGAGAGAGAGAGAGAGAGAGAGAGAGAGAGAGAGAGAGAGAGCAAAGCAAAAGTGCAAAAAGAAGAACACTAGAAGATGGGAATAAAGCACGAAACCCCAGATTTGTAGGGCGTTAATTATGGTAATTCATAGTGTCCAACCCTATCATTTACATTCCCATGAATTCTTTCCTTTTGATACCCTGCAAAAATGAATGTGTTGTACATATATAAACTCAGAGTAAATCGCTAGTGGAAAATTGCAGCTGTAAAAAAGAGTCGTCAGGTGTCTTTTACAGCTGCAAAATTGCAGCTGTAAAAAGACAACCCAAATTGAATTGGTGAGTGATAAAATGACTTGAACAATGAAATTGCCCTTGGTATATGTGAAAGTTCACGTAAAAGGTAGAACAAACATCAGCTACAAAAATTAGCTTTTCTCCTTGTGATCAAGAATTCAAAGAGCGTTTAACCAGGATTTACAACAACCTCTACACTGTGTTACTGAGCCGGTTTAACAGTATCGGCTTGAAAAAATGTACTTGTAACTTCAACTTCCGCAAAGTGTTTTTACCGAAAACTAGTGTTTGAAGAAATATTTTTCTTGTTAGGTTCAAAAAACAACAATTACAGAATGGGGTGGAAATTCAGCAAAGTTATTTTATAACAGAGTTCGCAGCATAATGAGACATCGACAGAGTTTTCAAGAGGTAAATTCAGCAAGAACACAAGAAGACTTAATAACAAAGAAAAAGTTAGATCGGATCTTTTTAAGGTTAGTTATTTGAAAGGAGTGTTGAGTTTTATTAAAGTTTTTTAAAAGCTTATAATCAATGCTTATGAATTCATACAGAGTGCACCAAAAGTCCAGGTGGATAGTATTGTTCCGATAAAAACTTAATGGATTGAGCGAAGCAAAGAAAATTTTCATCAAATTTCACTCAAATAGTTTGGAATATAACTGCGTTTTTGAATTTCAAACATCCCTCCATTCTCCTTGACACAGGCGCGGAGTCGCTTGTGGAAGGCACCCACCCGGTGGACAGGTAAGCCACGTCAAGATCATCCGACGCCTTCTGTAGGGCGTGCTTCAGACTTTCAAAATTCTTGTGCGGGAAAGCACAGGCCTTGTTCTCAAGAACCGACCACACAAAGAAGTACAGGTAATTCAAATCAGGTGAGTACAGAGGTCATTCGGCGAAGGTGATCTTCTTCTTCTTCTTCTTCCTCGCGCTTGTTCCCGCCTCGCGACAGGGTACGCGCTCCCCTGAGATGCAGGACAGACCTATCCTGGTAGAACCAGTGGCTGCCTGCTAGATCACTGCTAGTGTGATTAGCAGCAGTGGGGAGAGTCAGATTCGTGCATGAGCACTACCAACATTTCTTAACCCCCCTTGGTTTGGGTGGATCTGTCCGGGGTGGGAGTCGAACTCGGGACTCTTCGCACAATGGTCTATCACACTACCACTATGCCACGCCCGGACTGGTGATTCGGCGAAGGTGATCATGGAGGGGAAATTGGTCTTGCACCACTTTAGCCTTGTGGGCAGGCGCAGAGTCTTGCTGGAACGTCCATTTGCGTCCCGCGAAGTGAGCCTGGCTACAGGGAAGTACTTCCTTCATGAGAATGTCGTTTAGGTAGTTATTGGCATTCACTTTGACTCCCTGCTCGACGAAAACGAGTAGAGTATTGCCAGTCGCGCAAATCCTGACAGAAGCGGGATGGCCTTTTCTCGAGACGTAGCGGCCACTCTTATTGGCGTCGTTGACCGATTTCGAACAAATTCTATCGCTCTGATGGTTTAAGGACTGCTCAATATTGAACAACTTCTCATCGGTGAAGAGAATATCCAAACAGTCCACCAGCTTGAACCGCTTTGACAGTTCACGAAATCTCCGAAGACGAGTCGGCTCCATCTGGTCCGTCAATGCGTGAGTCTTATGCAGCTTGATGGAACGAAGTATCATGCGAGATTTGACGATCCTACGAATACAACTATTATCTCGGATGCTTCTCACGTTGAATGAATTGGTCGCGGTCACTGGTCTGCCGCTCCTGGAACTGTCATTCGTCGTACCAGTGTCACGAAAGCGACGTATTCTGTTTTCAATGGTACTGCGGGAGAATCCAATGGTTCTGGCAATCTGCTTTTGAGTGGTTCAAGCGCAGAATGTAGCCTCGGTCCATATCAGAGAGCATTCCCGAAAAGAGTTATTATTCTGATTTTTAAGGGTATGTTAGCAACATTATGAATAAGATACAAGCGCAAAATCGCACGACCGCTACACCAAACAAAAAAGATACAAAGTTACAAAGTCGTCCACATTGACTTTTGGTGCACCGTTTAATGCATAGACATTAAGTGCTATAAATCGTAAAATTTAATAAATTTCTAATAAAATTCATGTTTTTGATAAATTAAGAGCAATATCGGTGAGCGTATAAAGTAGAGAAAGTAGAATATGATTTGAAAGGTTTCCAAATCTTGCTCGAAGTTGTGCTTGCTTGTTATCACATAAAGAAGATCAAAGGTAATACATATAAGCAACGTTTTTTGCCGATGTTTTTTGGGGATTTAACTCATGACTTGAGAGTTTTTCAGACTTATAGTCTAGTGCTTTACCGATTGGGCATTCGGGAGCCCCAGAAGGTGTAGAGGGTTGCAAACGGTTGAGGGTTGCAAACGGTTGAGGGTTGCAAACGGTTGAGGGTTGCAAACGGTTGAGGGTTGCAAACGGTTGAGGGGAAGCAGGTGCAAAGGGTGTATAAAATGGAGGGTTAGAAAGAAAAGGTGCAACAAGAAGCTGAAATTTAAACAGATTGTTCTTGCACTGCGCTGAGCAACATGGTTCAAATTCCTAAGAGAGTTGAGAGGCTTTAGTACGAAAAATACTCCACACAAAAAAAGAATGATTAAAATGAAGAGAGAAAAAAAAGAATCGAGAGAGAGAAAAAATTAGAAAAAGAAAAGAGAAAAAGGAAAAAGAATGTGAGAGAGAAATAAAAAAAGCGCATGTCAGGAAATGGAACTCCTCATTATCAATCACATTTTTGGGCATAAAGTGTCAAAAGTTGAAAGTATGTATGTTATATCGATCGGAGTAGACCGATTTGTTTTAAAATTTCCAGTTCTTGCATCAAACAACGCCTTAAAGGTTTTTAAAAGTGTGAATCTGAGGAGGGAAACCTATAAAAGAAGGTTGGGGGCATGCATTAATAATGTCCCCATCCTTCTTGTATTTAGATTTTACAAAATGTCTCGATTAAACCGAATTCCGCGGTAGTACTTCGAGTTTTTTTAAAAAGTCACCTAGCCTTTGGATCATTATAATTACTCATTTATCAATTATTTATTCTATTACAAGCGAAGTAGCGTATTTGGGTTAATATGTATATGTATTAATGGAAATACTTTTTTTCGAAAAAATTAACATGAATGGGAAAACAAAAAACATTCGAGGTGATAAATAAGATACACGATTTTGTTGAGAGTGGATGGAACAAACCATGGTACTTCTCAATTACTGAAAAAAATTATAAAAGTTTTTAAAAGGACAAGGAAGTTTGTTCAAAGCGTTTTCGACCACTACGTTTAAAGGTTTGAAATGGATATAGAAGAAATGCAGACAAAAAGTATGAAAAAAGAGAGGGAGAAGGGAAAGAAAAAAGGAGGAAGTAAAAACGAAGAAATAAAAAAGCACAAGAAAATAAGTGGCTGAAGCGCAGAGGATAAAAAAGCAAGAAATTGAAAAAAAAAGAAGCCGTTAAGATTACGCTAGCACACAGATAGATAAGAGAGACGTGTAAGAGAGTAGAAAAGGAATCAAATTACAAGATCAAGATTAATCTGCATGAAAGTTTAATTGAAAAAGGGGGAACAGAGTGGGATCGTTTGAGTTCAAAAAACGACTTACTCCGATTCCCAGTTCAGGATCAAAACAACTTCTGGGAGTTTAAGAATCCTTTTTTTTTAGGATTAAAATCAGCTTCGGATTCAGTTTTCCTTCTTTTTGCTATCAGAAGCGAATCCTTGAAGTCGGTTTATTCTCAGAAGCAACTTCGCGGAGTTGGAGTTTCCTAATTCTAAAGATAAAACCAGCTCCGGACTCGGAATCTCCTCACACTCCTTTCTGTCAGCCGGGAACAAGAAGTTAGATGTAACACTGCTCAGAAAGTGTGTGACACATGTCTTGCCCCTGACGAATGCATTTCTGCCAGGTGCCATATTTCCCCGAACACTCATCAAATAATACATGACATTTGAGAAAACCAGCAGAACACTTCGAGAAAAATCAGTTCAAAAAAAAATCGAATTAAAAAAAAGACTAGCCGAAAGTTGCCCTATTCCCACGGTGCAACAGCATATGTGTTTACATCTGTTTGCTTGCTATGATTTTAATGTATTTTTATAGAATCACCTTTCCTCGTTTTCTCTTCGTCTTTCTTCTATGTATCTCTCTCTCATGTACATTTGTTCTCTATTCTTCTCTCTCCTCTCTTATCTTTCTCCAACTCTTTCTGTCTCTCTCTTTCTCTCTCTCTTTCATCTTTTTACCACTCTTTTCTCTCTCTCTCTCTCTCTATCTCTCTCTCTCTTTCTCTCTCTCTCTCTCTCTCTCTCTCTCTCTCTCTCAGTTCTCGACATTTCTTTCTTCAGTCCAATTTTCTCTTTCGCTCTCTACCCTACTATATAAAGTTCTTTCTATGTATCTTTTTCACTTTACCACTCGTATAAATTTTTCTTTCTATTTTCTTTATAGAGAACTTTTTTGTTCCAAACAATCCTCTTTTTCTCGTTTGTTTTTCCCCGCAGTATTCTTTTCTGTTTTATTCCATTAAAGTGTTAAAATATAAAGGGTTTTCCAATTTTTATTTCGATTTTATGGAAAGATTTTTAATTGCAACTATGGATGTTAACGCACCCATAAAGGCAAGAAAGCTGGAGTAGAGAATAAAAAAGGGACATAGAGAAACATTATAGTTATAGAGAAACAGGAGAATGTGAAGAGAATAAACATAAGTTCTTCCCCATCCAGAGAGAATAGTTTTCGGCTCACCAAAAATTTATTGGAATTTTCCGCAAAAAATCTGAATTATACCGATAGTTTTGAAAAAAATTACGTCCTGCGACGCTTAATAGAACTAGTATGTACAGGGTGACCAACATTTATTGCGACACCGTAAAAACGGAATAACTGCTCAGAAACTCAACAGATTATCATCAAAATTTTATCAAATAATCTTCAAACATTAAAAATCATAACTGCATACTCAAATCTCGACTTGTCCACCACGCTTCTTGATGACCTGCTTGAGTCTCGTGGATTAGCTATCCACGACCGCCCGCAGGTAGTCAGCATTCATATTATCCCATTCCTTGACGAGGGTTTTTTCAGAGACTCCAAATTTCCATGGGGAGTAGCACAGGCCTTGGCCTCCAAAACAACCCAGCTGGAGTAGTCGAGAGGATTGAGGTCGGGGCTGCTGGCAGGCCATTCATCTCGGGTGAAGAACATGGGAAGAATGCTCTTGCACAACTCCTGGACGACTTTTGCGGTGTGTGCGGGTGCTCCATCCTGCTGGAGGGTCCAGTTGGTGTTTGGGAAGTGGGAATGGGACCAGAGAAGAACCACATCTTTCAGGATGTGGTTGAGGTAGTAGTATTTATCGACTTTGACTCCAGGATCGACGAAAACCAGAGGGGTTTTGTCGGTGCTGCAGATTCCACCCACACCATGATCTGGGCCGGGTGGGCAGCTTTGTTGATCACCTTTACCTTGTCCCGAGCATCTCCATAGTCCGTAGCAAGCACACGATTTCTCTGGAGGATTGTATGCCTGCTCTACAGAGAAGAGCTTCTCGTCAGAGAAGAGGGTGATCAGATGCTCTCCTTGTCGTGTCCGAGCGAACAGAACTCGGCACCTTTTCAGCCGTTGATCAATGATTCGTTGCCTAAGGATAGCCGTCTTTTGCATACGATAGAGGGTGAGTTCTAGCTCGATCTTCACAATTCTCCTCAACGATTCTCTTTTGATCCCGCTCTCTCTGTCCATCTTCCTCATGCTGCCGTGGGGGTTCCGGCTGATCTTCTACTGGACGTTCCTGATGTTTTTGGGAGTAACCACCGTGAACTTTCGTCCTCTCCCTGGGTGATCCAATAGTCCTCCTGTCTCCTTGAACCTTTGAAGGGTTCGATAGACCGTGCCCCGAGCGACGCCAAAGGCTCTTGTGATGTTGCTCACACTTGATCCGCGGGGTTTCATGTTGATGATCGACTGACGGTGTGGATTCGCTTTCAAAACTACCTTGAGAATGAACCGATTTGCACCAAAATTTCAGACAAGATTTACAAATATATAATGATGAAGTCTCTACATTCGCGCTACACAAAATTTGCGCCAACAGGCTGTCACAGGGCGCGGTTTCGGTGTCGCAATAATTGTTGGTCACCCTGTATAGTGTATGGCCGATTTCAATTCAATTTATCTTAGGTTAGGACCATGAACTCGAAAGAAAAAGGGAAGGATGCTTTATAATTAGAGAAAACCATAGAGCTAAGTTGAAGTGTTATATGTGTTATCAATAAACAAGTAAATGAATCAATATTTCCCAACTTGTCCGAAGACCGAGAGGGGATTAGAATTTGAAATAAGGTACTTGATGAGATAAATAAGCATCTTTAGCGTTGGACTTGAGAGCTTTGGTAGATCACTCAGACTCTCAACTACATTCCGAAGGAGAAAATAACTTAACGTTTTAAGAATCATTTCTAGCAAGAAGAGTTCACATTATATCGTCATTATGTCGAGCGAGTTGAGAAACGAGTAGCGAAGAAGTCTAATGAATGAATATTTCAATCTATTCAATTTTTATATCTATATAATATTGACTCAATATCTTTAATAAAAAGAATTTTTTTTTAATTCAGAGCACAAATTCTTTTTTATTCTGCTCTACAATTACAATAATTTAAGAAAGAACCTCTTTAGGTTTTAAAAAAGAATAAGATTATATGATTCAGCGAATCTTCAATCTGGAAAATTGTTCTGCGTATGAGTAATAATGGCTAGATGAATAATGTTTCATTCTTCACCGTCTTTGAAAAAAACTTAGATAAGAATTTTGAATACATATTATTATAATTTTTTAATATGAGTTGTAAAATTTCTTCCAAAAAAGGCTTCTTTAGAGCATTTCAATGCTAGGAGTCAGTTGCTAGAGGCTATCAACAGCTTCAGCTTTTTCTTGGAAAACATGTTACAGATAAAAAAGGATAAAGTTTTTTTTAACAAAAAAAGAAAGTTGAGACAGAGAGGTAAAAAAGACAGTGAGAGAACTAGGGAATAATAGAGAGGTATTGAGATATATATGTAGAGGAATCTAACGAATGATGAAGAGATGAAGTGAGATAGTCAGAGAAGCTTCTATCATGACTAATAACGGATTAAAGTCTTATGACTATGACTATAACTATGAGTATAACTTCTGACTAAATCGCTCACACTTTTTCAAATCAAATGTCTCGATTCACTCTGATGTGAAGCAAGTAAGATGAACTTATCGCTTGGGTTGAATAACATTAGAAAAGAAATCAGGGACTTAGGGTGATCCTTAGGGAATTAAGGAAATCCTTAAGGAATTAGGGACATCGTGAATAAATAACCATCTCATTCTTGTCTCAGTTCTCTCTCATTCTTGTCTCAGTTCTCTCTACCGAGCGGTGAATGTCCATAGTGCTCTGTGTATCGATTTCTTCCGTGCTCTTACTGCCTTTACTGCCCAAAATGCCTCCCAAAAGACGAGCCGAAAAAACTTCTTCAAACGATTGTGATCCTACTGGAGTTGCTGCTCTGACTTCAGCACTCGACAGCTGTATTTCTGCCGAATCAGAAGCAAAGAAGCCTTCCCTGCCTCCTCACGTCTTGCTACTCCTGAAGACGTGCGCTGTTGTCATCAAGAAACTATCAGATATACATTCCACTCAGCCCCCCCCACCGTCGACTTAATCCAGCCCGAAATTGAAGAGGACAAAAGACTCCGATCTATTGTCATCGAAAAGGCTCCAGAACATCCGGATCCTACTGCTCTCCCTTCTTCACAAACAGCTCATGACAACGCTCTGGTTCTCTCGCTACTCGACGCAGCTGGCGTAGCTGTTCACGGACTGGCCCATTTTCGGATGGGAATCAATCACAACTCTAATGGGCGACCGGCCTCCAGACCGCTGAAGGTCATTCTTCCAGCGAAGTCACTTCAGCGGCAACTTCTCGCACGTGCCTCTTCACTTCGGAATGACAACCGCTTCAGAAACATTTTCATTCGGCCAAGTCTGACCAAAGAAATGCGAGAGAAGGAGTTCTTGCTTCGGCAAGAGAAAAGGAGACTAGTGTCCGAGGGGAAAGACGTCGTTGTCTACAATGGAGAAGTGATACCACGAGCAGAAGCCGACGCTATTCGTCGTTCGAGGCTGCAAACTGTTAGACCTTCATCTTCTTTCCCGTCAAACTAAGATCATGTCCGGATCAGACAAGAGTTTTTTATGATTTTCTATCCGACCTTTTCTCAACATCTAATCATCCCTTCTTCCTGGTAGGCGATTCCAATTCTGATTCCCTGAGTCCTCCTGTGAGTCTTTCCGATAATATAATTCATTCTCTGATTTCCTCCTTCAACCTCTCGTTTCTGTGCCGCCTCCCAACGCGCCAAAACCGATCACTTGACTGGTTCGTTACATCTCATCCTTCTCTTTTCTCCGAGTCCCGTATTATTCCCTCATTTCCGTCTTGTGATCATTTAGGATTCGATACCAATATACATATATGCTTGGACCGTATCGACGTTGAACATGTTCCAGACTATTCTCGAACTGATTTTACTGCTTTGAATGATTACTTGTCCTCTATAGATTGGGAAGCTGCTTTCGATATGTTCTTTTGTGTAGATGACCTTTACTCTCGCTTCCTACTATTCCTCCACCACGCTCTGTCCTTGTATGTTCCAATGAAGGCCCCTCGCTCGTCTTTCTCTGCCTATCCACCCCATATTCGTAGCTTGATCTCTTATCGAGATGCACTATTTCGCAATATTCGCAACAAAAAAAAACCCACTTGTTCGAAAACTGTATGAAAAAGCTAGTTGTGA
Source organism: Allodiplogaster pararmata (assembly GCA_964056735.1). Lineage (NCBI taxonomy): Eukaryota > Metazoa > Nematoda > Chromadorea > Rhabditida > Diplogasteridae > Allodiplogaster > Allodiplogaster pararmata. The sequence goes on along the minus strand of OZ057407.1, from coordinate 41,373,303 downwards.
TCTACTTAAACAAATCAACAAGTGGAATAAGCACTGCCTCAAGAAAAGGCTCACATCCTCTCGTAATTTGTACCGGCATATCTCTTCTCTCACACGTCCCAAACCCAATCCTCCTCGTTTTCTCATTGATCGAAATGGTTCTGTTTTGACTGACTCTCAAAGTAAATGTGACTTACTAGCAGCTGAGTTTGCCTCTTCCTTTACCCATGATGACGGTTTGTTACCCCGCCCCGCTGGAGATCCCATTCTTCCACAAGCTAATCTAAGTATCTTTCTTCCGTATACTGTTTCACGTGCTTTGTCTAAATTGAAATACACGGGTAGTACCGGTGCCGATGGAATTCCTCAGCTTGTGTTCAAAATGTGTCATTCTTCGCTTTCGGTTCCTCTATCCCACATATACAACTTCTGTCTTATCACATCTTCGACTCCTGCTATTTGGAAGCATTCTTTTGTGACCGCAATTCCTAAACAAGGCAAAGAACACTCGTCTCCTTCTTCCTATAGGCCCATATCGATATTGTCCCCTGCATCGAAGACAATAGAGCGCTTACTTCGTAAGACTATTATAGAGCATCTAGAATGATTCGATGTGTTGTTTAATTATCAGCACGGTTTTCGAGAGAAGGCTTCTGTTGTCACCAATTTATTGATGTGTGAGGAAGACTGGACGAGAGCGCTAGGGAGTGGACTTTCCACCGATGTCATATATCTCGATTTTTCTCGAGCTTTCGATACAATTAGTATTCCTAAGCTTCTCTACAAGTGTAGACATTATGGTATACCATCTCAATTGTTATTGTTTCTGGAATCCTTCTTGACAGATCGCACTTTTTCAGTTCGCATTGGTAGGACTCGTTCTCCTCAATTTAATGTGACATCAGGGGTTCCCCAGGGTTCTGTTCTTGGACCCCTGCTATTCATCTTATACATAACTGATTTGAACCATGTACTAACTCAATTCCCTAATGTGCATTTCCAAGCATTTGCCGATGATATTAAAGTGTATGTGTCTTATAACAAAGATACCTTTTTAGAGCGAAGTCAAGAACTACAACTTGCACTCGATGTTATTACTGTTGGGTGTGAATGTAATCAACTCTCCTTGTCTCCCAGTAAAACTCTTCATCTGCATATAGGGTACCAATCTCTCATCGCCTCCTATTCAATCTGCCATGTTCTGTTATCACGTGTGAACCAAGTTCGCGACCTGGGAGTACAAGTTTTCTCATCATTGCGCAGATGCCCAGCTGTTGAAGATCGAGTGAGCAAAGCAACGGCAGCCATGTATTCACTCCTCCGTGCTGTTCCCATCAACGACCCAGTTATTCTACTCAAATGCTTTTCCACATATATACTTCCTCATCTAGAATTTGCATCTTGCTTCTGGAATCCATATTATAAAAAAGACTGCAAAATTATCGAGAAAGTACTTGAAGCTTTTACTCGTATTGTATACTACCGATGCTTTCCTAATCCTGATTATCCACGTGCACTTCCTTCTTATTCTTGTCGATTGGCTAACCTAGGTCTTTCTTCCTTGATAGACAGGCGGAAAGTCGCGGATCTTATGATGGGTTGGAAAATTTACAACAATAGTTCCATTGTCGCGAAGGAAAAGTTCTTCAAATGGGTTCCGATTACACGGACAAATGTTAACGGTTTGTATGTCGAAGCAACACAGAATACGGCCCGTTTCCATTGTTTCTCATTAAGGGTAGCACGTATGTTCACTAGATTATCGAGAGATGTGTTGAATGTTCCGAGTGAACACGTTTTTAAAAAAGCTGTCATCAATATCATTGATACACTTTAGTCTTTCCGTTTCGAATCAGCAGACATATGGATGTAATTATTAGACACTATGACGCGCTCTGTAATAAATTGTTACAAGAATTGTCTTAGATTTCTTTTCTTTTTTTTCTTTGCTTCTTAAAGACACCATTGTTATCTGTGGTTTTTGAATGTTTGTTTTTGCACTGACAAGTGTAGATAAAATATATATATATATATTTTTTTTTTCTTCTTAATTTGCATAACTTCGTGGGCAACAACAGTATCTTATTCTTGATACCACCATACCAAGGAAGAAAAAGAATGAAATATTATTTTCGAACTCAAAAAACTTTTTGTTATATTTTACTCTCTTTCTTGTTTATTTCTCTCTCTCTATTCCTCTCTCTATCTCTCTCTATCTCTCTCACAATCTTCATTTACTCTTCTCGCTTTCTCGCTACAAATGAGTCTTGGAACGTCAAGTTTCTATTCCTTATTCTGTCCGAAAAGAAGAAACCTTAATATCTTTTTGTAAAGTAGTTTTTCCTAGAAGTACTCAGTTTTCTGCTGCTACATAGTTGTATTCTGCACTTCGTGCGAAGGTAAGCTATAGCGCTTTTATTTGCAGAACTCAAATAAACTCAAAGATCGCTCTTTTCTGACTTGTGATATTGTTCATAAAAGAAACTAGACAAAGCAGAAAAACTCGGAACATTAAACTATTCTATGAATGAGACCGCCTTTTGGGCAGTTTTTGTGGCAATTTGTAGTTTGTTTTCGAAGAGAAAGATGAAATAGTGGCAGCTGCTTCGAATATAATTCATCAGCCATTCATATTTTTTCTGATTCAGTAGGTTTATTTAAGTCTGCGAAAATGGTATATTGTTTTTAGTACAAAAACTCTACAAGCGGAGAATTCATATGAGAACAAGAAAACATGTTTTTTTCAAGTTCCAAGAAAACATGTTTTGAGTTTCCTGTAACTATTCTTCTTTTTTTTCTTCTCGGGTTTGATCCGGTGTAGGCCTGGGATGAAGGCAAATTACGTTACGTCATACGGGATTCTCAATTATGTTGACCGGGCGTGGCGCAACTATCGTCCGAAGGGTTTCGAGTTCAAACCCCAATCCCTCTCCCTTTTAAAATTATACTCAAAATAAATAAAAAAAAATTAGAGAGGGTGATAGCGCTTACCTAAAGTTGTCTCTCCCTATAGCTGCTAAACCCAATAACAATTATCTATAGATCAGTTACTGGTTCTACCAGGATGTGTCTTGATATCATCTCAGAAGAGCGCGTTTCCTGCCGTGAGGTTGCAAAAAGAGCAAAAGAGTTTAATCTATTGAATTTCGGCTGGAAATATTGATTGCTACCTAAGTCACCGCTAGTTTTTCTAAGCAGAGAGGAGGAAAAAATTTCAAAAGACGTAAAATAATATCAAGATTTTTTTGCTTTGCGGTCCGTGGTTCGGGGAGATACCCATTACACTATAATTCAATAAGGTATCGCGTACAAAGCTTATAGCGAGTAGTTCAAGAGCCTGTCTGGTCTTGACCGAGTAGGCCAAGAGCCTGCCTGGTCTTGACCGAGTAGGCCAAGAGCCTGCCTGGTCTTGACCGAGTAGGCCAAGAGCCTGCCTGGTCTTGACCGAGTAGGCCAAGAGCCTGCCTGGTCTTGACCGAGTAGGCCAAGAGCCTGCCTGGTCTTGACCGAGTAGTCCAAGAGCCTGCCTGGTCTTGACCGAGTAAGCCAAGAGCCTGCCTGGTCTTGACCGAGTAGGCCAAGAGCCTGCCTGGTCTTGACCGAGTAGGCCAGGAGCCTGCCTGGTATTGAAGTTTCATTACACGATTATCAGGTAAACTACCATTTCACCTTAGCCAGACCTTGTAATGAAATGGAAAGACATAAACAGAAATAACGCAGTTTTTCGCATTACACAGTACTTGAAACATTAAGTTTTTATCGATAAAAGAACATTTCGTTAAACCATTCCTTCAATTGCGTATAATATTGAGCAATTCTCACGAAAACTCAAGGAGCAGGTATAATGTAGTTTTTGTTCAAAACTTCTAAGAGCGGGCTCCCATAACTTATTAATGTTAAGATTTTTTCGGGACCTTAATTGTTCGCGGATTAATAATACATGTATGGATATACTTTATCGCAATGGGTTGAGTTGGAGTGTAAGGGGATATTGGATCCAGGTTGAAGGTGTTAACCCGAGCGTGTCACTTTGATAACTAAAGTGAGAAAAATAAAGCGAAGCGCAGTCGGAGGCTGATTGCGACCATGATGATCACGAGCCTTTTTTCTGCGCTGAACAGCACACTTGAACAGTAAACTTGTCAAATATCATTTGAGATTTTAGTGAGCGCACCATCACTGCTTGTTGACAAATTTTGAATACTTGTTTTACAATTGTTTCAATGATTGGGGTTTTCCTAACAGCTACATATATATTAACTAGATTACAACTCAGTCAAATCAGCTTTCTGATTAGATTCTGTTTTGAGCACATCGATAATTAGATTATTCTACGTGTTACAAACTCTTACCGTTAACATATCAGATGAGAAACAGTATTCAGACGCGGGACATTTAGTGAGCAGCTATGGTACCTAGTACTGTAATGGTGCGCTCGCAGATTGAAAATGGATTTAGGACTAAGAGACTTCATATTCTTGATCATTTTGTAAGTCATTACAAGTTCGGCTTGTTTACGTCGCTCCTCTAAAGAATTTAATTGTAACTGTAATGTTCTCTAAAAATAATGAGGTTCCAAATTCATTTCGTATTGAATTGTTTTGTATTGTTTATTCAATATACAGAAAATTCAATTCTTCAATTCAATTAAAATTCAATTCTTTATTCCGCTTGAAACAAAACATCATGTTGAGTGACGAAACATATGACACTTTCACAAAAAAGTGAATTAAGTGAAGGTGATGGAAAGTGAGATGGTCTAAATATGACAAGAACAATCATTAACATTTCTTTTAAGGAAATATCAGAAAACACACAAAAAACCAAAGAAAGCAAAGCTTGTATCTTCAATTAAGAACTATTCATCCGCAATTGAACTTGAACTTTGAACTTTTTATTACGCGAAAAGAATCATCTGGTGGATACATATATTATACATAATGTTATAGGGAAAATTTATATAATAAATGGGTAAACACAAATGAAAGTGAACAATGAATCCGAGCGTCTATAAATACAATCGAGCGGATCTTATAGCGAAACTAAACTTCCTACAATTAGTGCGAGGAGTTTTATATTGAATTTTTAATTTTGAGCCTCGAGTCGTGGAAACATTTAAATTATAAAAAAAATTTCGTCTTTTCTGAGAAAGAATTACTCTACCAGATATAAGCTTGTTTAAAAGATGAAAATCATTCGTTTCCCTCCTACTACTTAAGGTCTGATGTCTAAGCTTAGAGTTTCTTATTTTATTAGAAGGCATGTGACTGTAGGAGGTATTGAAGCAGCCATTGTATACTCGGCGAGTATAATAGTTCTGTACCTTTTCTAATGCCTTAATATCTTTCTTGAGATATGGGGAGAAAACTGGTGTACAGTTCTCGAGAATCGATCGTATGTATATAGAATAAGCTCTAGTTAAATTATCAGCGTTTTTTGAATCCAAAACTTTATGTGTGAGACAAGCTTTAGTAAGAGCTTTTTTTAGCTATAGAAGAACAATGCTTACTAAAACATAGCTTTGGATCAATTAAGAAACCGAGATCGCGAACGCTATAAACGTTAGGTATTGGGATACAATCGAGGGAGTAGTGAGGGCTTCTGATACAATCAATTCTTAAGCATGAGCTTTTTTATGGGCTAAACTGAGCTGCCAAGTGTTCGACCATTTGTTCACAAAGTCTATGGTGAGCTGTAAGGACTGATGATTGTCTGATTTCTTGAAAGATCTAAATATTTTCATATCATCTGCGTACAACATTATTTGACAATATAAGTCAATAATTGGTTTTACTATATCAGCGGTGTATTATAAACAAAAGTGGACCTAATACACTACCTTGGGGTACTCCGCTAATGACGGGAAGGGACTCAGATAAAGAACTTTAACTTGAAAGGTTCTGTTACTCAGGTATGCTCCAATCCACTTTACTATTTTTGTCGGAAAATTATACGCCTTTAGTTTCTGTATTAACTTATTATGAGAGACCATATCGAAAGCCTTGGCAAAATCAAAGTAAATAACTTCAATAAAACGTTTTCTGTCTATTTCTTTACTTAATAAAAAATAACATAATAACATCAATTGCTCTATTCAACGTTTTCTTCTAAAACCATATTGTTCATCAGGTATTATCTCATTCGATTCACAATGAAAACAAATGTAACTGGCAAGAATCTTCTCAAATACTCTACAGAAGAATGAAGTTATGGAAATAGGACGATAGTTACTGAGCTGGCAGAAAGGTGGTTTCTTTTTAACAGGAGTCACTAGGGAATGACGCCATTTGTCAGGTACTTGACTTCGACTGAATGACTCATTGGATATTATTTCTAGAGGTATAGCTAAAGGATGAAAACTATGTATATTGAGATGGTCTGGAGTTTTGGAAGAAGAATTCTTCCATTTTTCAATCAAAGAGCAAATGAGAGGTCTAGGAAACGGCATTTCATCATTTTCAAGATTACAATTCGTAAAAGAAGGATTGAAAAAAGGAGTTAAGTTATCATCATTAATAAAAGAAGATTGAAATGATTTAGCGAACGAATTTGCCTTTTCTTCGTCTAAATATAACATCTTATTTTGATCATCACAGAGGGTTTCAACACACATTGGTTTCTTAGAAAGAGACGAACGAATATATTTGAAAAATAGCTTCTTGTCTTAGCTCAAAAAATAGCTCAAATTAAATTTTCTTATGTAATCTTTACATATTTTACTAGATCGGGAATACTTTATATAGTCAGCTTCTTGTTTACTAACGACATAGGAATTCCATAGATTGAATCGCCTCTGCATAGCTCTTTTTATGTGATCGGGTAGAATTGAATTAGTGGAAATGCTAACTTTCTCCCAAGGAGCTAAGCAGTTCGAGGCTTCTGTCAGAATTTCTATTAACTTATCAAACATCTCGTTGACATTACTAAGAGGTGAGAGAATTGAATGCCAATCCATATTGCATAGCTCGCATGCTAAGAAATCATAATTTTTTTAGTGAAGTTCTGACGATATGTATGTATATATAGGGAGTTGATGATCAACTGAGAGAGTAAAACATTTGTTTTCCAATCATTATCAGGATAATTGAAGTCTCCTAATACAATACAAGGATACGAAAAAGTTAGATAGTCTAGCAGTATCTTCATGATATTCGCACTGAATTCAGTATTAGCGTCAGGAACACGATATACTAGAATTACGATATATATATATATATAACACGATATATATATATATGTATTCTTAAACAATGATCATCGATTTCATGGTCTGTTACTAAAATTTCATGAGATTTCGGAACACTTTGACTTAAAATAAGCCTATGACTAATTGATGAGTGTATGAATAGGAGCGTGAATTGGATGGGGAGTGATTTGGATGATTGATATTCTTCTGATGTATAGTGAAGTTTGAATGTCGCATAAGGAGACGGGAAAGAGGTATATCAAGAAGAGGTCGCGGAGATTTCGAGACAACGAGGGCGGCGAAATGGGGTATGTATGGTTACGGTTTCGAGCGGTCTCTTTGCCAGACGAAGACAGCGCGATCATAGGCACGCTCACACTTGGTCTGTAAGTGCCTTATGTAAATGTTGTGTTTTTGGAGAAGAAATTCTTTGGAAAGCACGGCTTGTTGGAAGTCGACAGTTGGCAAAAAATTTTGACTGGGCGAGAATTGGAGTGACGAGGATTAGCAGGGAATATTGACGGCGTACGATAAACCTTCTCCGGAATTGCTTGGATGTCAAGATCATCCAGGATCTTCCGGACGTTGTAAAGGTGATCATCGGCTCGGCTGGCAGCAGCATGGGAGGTATATTCATGGAGTCGGAAAAGCACAACTGAACTATATCTTTCTTTTCGATCGACTATTTCATTCGCAGACTCAAAGTAGCGGAATGAGGGGTCCGAGATGGAAGGAGGCTTTGGAACAGGAGTCGGTGCGGTCTTTGGAGCTGGGTGGGATGGGCTTATTTCTTTCTGTTGTTTCATTAGTTTCAAAATATCTCTATTTTGAGAACCAATGTCAGAAACAAGTGTTGCGACAAGATCTTTCAAAGATGAAATTGCCTCGTTTTGCTGATGTATCTGCTCTTCGAAGCCGATGCATTTCTGCTCCAGTTCTTCGTTGCGAGCGATGACAGTTTGGACCATTCGTTGAAGATCTTCTATTGAACCAGTACCAATATCAGCTTTTCTTCTTGACGGGTGAATCCTGTTAACAAGAGAAGCCAGCGGGGACATTTGAGTATTTTCTGATGGCGAAGACATTCTAAACTTGAATGTAGATTTACTTCGGAAAGAAGCGATGGGTTAGAATGAAGATTCTCGAATTTGACTTACTCAATTTGGTGCCATTTGAAGAGATTGTAACCTTGGCACTAGGTTTTTGCCGCAAGTTGATTCAGTTCCACTTTCAGTGTTGGAGTGGATATGAAAACTTTTCTTAGGGTGATCGCTAAGTAGCGAGGAAACAGGCAAGAATGAATTGAGAACTAATTAAAAACTAAACAGGCAATTAAGAACTATTCATCCGCAAAAATAACTAGAATTCCCAAATGTTCAACTCACTCTTTATCATTCGAGAGCTAACCGAATGTTTTGTTTCTTCTCTTTTTTCCATTACATTTGTTTTAAATGTAATGGAAAAAAAAGAGAAGAAACAAAACATTTGAAGGAACAAAGCACTTGAATTAAAAAATGTATTCTAGAGTTCGTGACAATGGTCTCGCAATCAAGCTTGAAAAGTTCATTTCTAAAATGCTAGAAGAGCTTATAGAAACCAAAGAACAAGGTGACTTATTCCAGACATTAATCATTCTTGAGGCACAAGTGCTTGGTCTGCTTTGATATTTACACGGCTAGCATATTCTGTAGTTAATCGAATCTCTCAGCGAATAAGGCGATCGGCGAAGTTTAAAGATATTTGAGTAATCTATTTGAGAATTTCCGTGCAGACATTTATGAATTAACACAAGATCGGCCAAATTTCTTTTATATTCAAGCGAAGAGATGGAAAGAAAATTCATTCTAGCAACATAACTCATTTAGGGTAATCCCGCCCTTTGTAGTAACCTTCGTGCCTTCGTGTAAATGATTTTGCACTTTTTACTCTGCAGTTAACGAGACCGATAGTTACTGGAGACCATACCTAACTCCCATATTCAATAAGCGGTCTTATGTATGTAGTGTATATTTTGAACAGAACATTTATTGATTTTGTTTTAAAAGCTCTAAAGATAATGTTTATACATTTTTGGGACGTTAGGGAGGTTAATTCAATATGTTTAGAGAATGTGATATCTTTCTGAAATATGATGCCCAGATCTTTCACTAATGAAGTAGTTGGTATAATGTTGTCTTCGAGGTGATATGTTACTTTTGGATTTCTAGGACTACAGTGCATGAAAAAGCATTTTGGAGTTGATATCACAAGTCAGGTCAGTGAGTAATCGGAAATGGAATCCAGACTTTTCTGAAGAGACTCTTTTTTTTTTGAAAAAATTTGAGGACATCGGCATATAGAAAACCATGGATATCTGGCTCTATGTGCTCCATGATATCGTTTATAAATATTGAAAAGAGAAGAAGTCCAAGGCAACTCTCCTGGGGAACGCCACTGTTGTATACTTTAGAGCCTGATAATGTATCTCCGATTGACACTTTCGAGGACCTGCTCGTGAGAAAAGAACGGATAAGATAGAGGAGGTTGCCCGTGATTCCTACTTTTTCAAGTTTGTGAACAAGAAATCTTATGTTTACAGAGTCGAAAGTCCGGGAAAAGTCGACTAGACAGATGTCAAAGTCTTTTTTTTTCGAAAAGTTGAGAAAAAGAATAATGTGCTCTTAAGACATGGAATGTGTTTTGGTGTAAGGCACCAAAGATGTTTTTGACAGTCGGGCGGTGGTTTACAATGGAACTAAGTTGAACACAAACTTTTTAAAAAATTTTAAAGTTCATTTTAGGACACAGATAGTTAAATAGCTCAATTGAAGCATGAGTACTTGAAATATTTATTTGATAGTTGATTCTATTCTTTGATGATTTGGTTCGATAGTAGCAAACTGATGGGAAGACTCTTTAGACGTTCAGAAAAGGTCTCGCTATTAGGAATAGACTCAATATCGATCGGTAGGCTGTTCGGTAGTGACAGCTCTAGAGGCAAAGGTTGACGCTTTAAACGGGTAATTTTTTAGTTAAAACTTGAATTCTATAATCGTGGGAGTTTCTGATGAAGCTTGAGAGAGGAGCGACTGAATAAATGGAAAAAAAGCGACAGTGAACCTTAAAATGAATGCATTTATGTAGGAACTTCAAATCTTGTAAAATACAATACGTCTCAGTTCAAGAGACTCGAAACAAAGAATGTTCAAGCGTTCAGAAAACGGTAATTGCAGGTGATCAGCTCTGTGGAGGACTCGTCTAGTGAATGCTCTTTGAACATGTTCAATAACTTTAACTTGTCCAATTAAGGTTGGCGACCATATTTCTGTCGCATATTCGATTATGGGTTAATATATACGGTGAAAGCACGATTTTAAGACCTGCGAGTCTTTAGTTTTGAAGGCTTTGAGAAAGCGATTTACTAGAGATTCCGCACTTTTCTGTTCGAGAGTGATATGATCTCGATAGGCAAACTGGTTATTGGCTTTTACTCCCAGTTCTCTGAACAAATTGGTACATTGTATCGGTTCTTGATCAAGATTTTGATCGGCATTATTTCGCAAGAATCATTTTTTGATCGGCATCATCAATCTTTCACTCTAGAATTGTTGGTAGATCAACCTCCGGTCCTTCCCATCGACGCCATTCCCCCTGAACTTTATCACTCTGCACAATAGGGGCGTCCTCTCATGACTACTTACAGCGACTCTGACTAGTTAAAGTGACAATGCAGTCGCTCTACTCTCCCCTCGTAAATCACTACTTATACATATGAAATTAAACCTTTAAAAAGTTAATCTTCGGTGATGAGCTTATATGTATAAACAACAATAAGTGTGACAGAAGATAAGTCTGCCTTTGCTGCTTTTCTTTCGGAAATAGGAATTTCAAAAAGGAATACTTGCTCAGGAAAAATAAAAATTGATTTTATATGCGTCAAAATGGAATTTTGGAACAAGATGAGTTTAGACTGAGTCAAGAGCTTGACAAAGATTGGGAAAAGACATGGGTGATAGAGAGAGTAGAAAAAGATGCGAAAGAGAGAGAAAGAGAGAAGAAGAGAGATAAAGAGAGAAGAGAGAGAGGAAGAGAGAAGAAGAGAGAGAGAAAGAGAAAAGAAGAAAAGCAGAAGAAGAAAGTATGTATCTTAAGTGTGGCTCGATGAATAATGTTTTTCTCCCTCTGGGGTCAAATGAATCAGATATCTATCCTGTTACCATTTGTCTCATTCCTCATTGTTTCCATAGTTAGCTTGACTTTTCTCTCTCCCTCTCCCTCTCTCTATTACACTCTCTTCAATTCTCTTTCTCCTTTTCTCTCCTTCTCTCCCCTTCACTCTCTCTTTCTTCTCTCTTACTCTCTTTCTCACGCTCTTTTTCCTTCTCTTTCTCCCTCTTTTTAACTCTTATCCTTTTTTTTCTCTAAAACTATTCCTTTCAACTATTTTCTATCTTTATTTATTTTCTCTGTCTTTCTTTGACAAATTTACTTCTCTTTCTCTACATCTTAACTTGTCTATAACTGATCCTGTCTCTCCGTTTAATAGAAATGTGTTCGCTCCATCTATCCTTCCAACGTTTCTTATATCACTTCACATAAATAGATAGCTGCTTATCTGTTTTGTAAATCTCTCATGATATGTACATCTGGTGCCGCGAAACAAAAAGAAAAGAGAGAGAGAGAGAGAAAGTCAGAGAAAGAAAGAAAGTGAGAGAGAGATTAAGAGAGAGAGAGGAAGAAAGAGGCAGAAAAAAGAGAGCGAAAGAAAGAGAGTAAGAGAGAGACTTTTGCTCCACTCTTGATGATGACTTTTATGTGACTTCTCCTCTTCCTCTCTGTTCTTCCATCTTTCTACACCGTTCTTTTCTCTCTCTGTGTCTTCTGCATATCACCTAAAATTTATAATTCAGTCGTTCGCGTAATTTTCTTTTTTAAAGGACTTTAAAAACATGCAACGTGAATACGCGAATACGTAGCATGTTTTTAGAGTACGTTGGTCAGATAATTACGCAACTGAGATATAAAATTTAGGAGATATCAAGTTGAATATAAGGTCGTGCAATGCATGTTACCAAGCTGTAGAGTTCGTTGTCATGTTTGCAGGATAAGGAAAAGAGGCCGATATCTTTTTCTAACTGCGCTCGTATGTGTCTCCTCTTTTTGTCTTTCAACCAGAGTGTCTCTTTATAACTGCGCTCGTATGTGTCTCCTCTTTTTGTCTTTCAACCAGAGTGTCTCTTTATAACTGCGCTCGTATGTGTCTCCTCTTTTTGTCTTTCAACCAGAGTGTCTCTTTATAACTGCGCTCGTATGTGTCTCCTCTTTTTGTCTTTCAACCAGAGTGTCTCTTTATAACTGCGCTCGTATGTGTCTCCTCTTTTTGTCTTTCAACCAGAGTGTCTCTTTATAACTGCGCTCGTATGTGTCTCCTCTTTTTGTCTTTCAACCAGAGTGTCTCTTTATAACTGCGCTCGTATGTGTCTCCTCTTTTTGTCTTTCAACCAGAGTGTCTCTTTATAACTGCGCTCGTATGTGTCTCCTCTTTTTGTCTTTCAACCAGAGTGTCTCTTTATAACTGCGCTCGTATGTGTCTCCTCTTTTTGTCTTTCAACCAGAGTGTCTCCTCTTTTTATCTGTTTTTCTCTTTCATATTCTCTACATCTCTTTATCGCTCTTTCATCTATCTTTTTTCTTTCTTTCCCCTTCAAAAAGTATCTTTAATTTCCTCTTCCTTCTCACTTACGAGATTCTTGAGAATGTTGAGAGAATAACAAAAGAATGGCTTAATATCAACAAAAATACAAATTTTCTTATTTTTCTCCTTTATTTTACTCTTTTTCCTAAGGTCTTTCCTAGTTTATGATTTTGTTATCAGAACACTGTACCGAAACAACAAAAAAGAGCTGAAAATGGTAGTTCAAATTACTAGGAACAATAAGTTCTTTTTCGTCTCCATTATTTCATTCGTCTTTCAGTCTCCATCTTTCAGTCTCCATTCATTCAAATTCGTCTCCATTATTTCATTCGTCTCCTCCCGTAAGCGGTTGCTCCCCGCACCGTCTCTTCCCTCATCTGGGAGAGTCCTTTCCCGAGAAGATTTGGCGCTCCGGGATCGTAGCGCCATGATGAGCGACAGAAGAGGAAGAGTAGCACTTCGATCGCTACTGCTTGCCTCGCTCAACCTCCGCTCAACGCTCAGATCCCATAATCGATGATTTCCCGATGTGGCTTGTTGATCTTGTTGAGCGTTTAAATTGAAAAAAGTTAAGTTTTTTTGATTGATTTTTACACAAATAAGTTTTTTATTATTGAATTTTTTAAAAATATACCTTATGAATAGGGCGAGTAGCAAACACATTCAAAAGATAGCTTATTTCAGTTTTCACTTATAGTCTTATAATTTTCACATAAAAGCCAGAAAGATTAAGTCCTAGTAACCGTTTATATGTAGGTAGGTATACATAAAAACCAGAAATTCAACCTTCTTCGTTTTCTTCTTAGCGTTTTCCTGCAATGGTCTTGGTAGGTCGTTCGTTACTTGACCCTATTCAGTTCTAAAAATAGAAAGTTAATCATACTTAATCATATTTGTCAACAAGCAGTACGCTCACTAAAGTCTTAAATGATATCTGACAAGTTTATTGCTGAAGTGTACTGTTCAGCGCAGACAAAAAGGCTCGTGATCATCATGGTCGCAATCAGCCTTCGACTGTGCTTCGTTTTATTTTTCTCACTTTAGTTATCAAAGTGACACGCTCGGGTCAACACCTTCAACCTGGATCCAATATCCCCTTACACCCAAACTCAACCCATTGCGATAAAGTATATATATACGTGTTTCCAGCTCAAAAGTTACCAGGGTCGGAGTAATTCCGTCTCTAGGTAACAAACTACAAAAGGTGCTGCAACTATGGTTATTTGACTTGATCCTTTCAAAATCTGAATCGGTAACAAACAGTCAACAGTGCTGACAGCTTAGGTTTTGTTCTTCTTTTTTTTAACGTTATCTATTATAATTTATGAACCATTATTAAAACTGGAATATAAATTGGAAATATAAATTAGAGTAACCAACAAGAAAACCAAATTTAAAGAGCTGTATATGTAAAAGAACAAAAAAGAAAAATTTTTCATCCGAAACCAGCTCAAAAAATGTCAACACTCCTGAAGAGACTTTGAGCGAACTTTTTCCCCTTCAAATTGTCATTTCCAATGCGTTCTCTTTTCCGAAAATATGTACATTCAGCATGCAGCTCTATAACCTATGTAGAGGGCAGAACAAGAGAGCCCTTCCTTAATCTCTATCTCTCCCTCTTGAGCAGCTAACGGACAGCAAAGAAGAAGTGACCCATTCTTTTTCTTTGTTTCTCAATCTTTCATTCTTTTCTTCTCTCTCATTCTTCGTAATCATGGGTCCCTTTGCCTTCTGGGATCTCTACGTGATTCTTCTCTACATGCAAGCTCTGTCTCTTTCTCTCCCCTCTCTTTCTCTCTCTCGCCCTCTCTCTCTCTAGCTCTTTCTCTTTAGTTTTCTCCCCCTGTAACCAACTCTCTTTCTCTCTCCCTTCCTACTCTACAGCTCCTCCAGACCTTTCCCAGTCCCGATTAGGAAATTAGCGTGGATCTGTCCCCTCTCCAAATGCAGCCTGCATTGTTGCTCCACGAGTTGCTGCTGCTGCTCATTCTGCTAGTACATCCTCTCTGGTCGGTCTCCTCTGCCTCGTGCCGCCGATACTCCATCTCGAACCGGGCCTCGCTGGATTGCTCGGCAGCCTCTCTCTTCGCCCTCCCTCCGCTGCCCGATACGCAACCAAGCATTCTCTCGCTGGTCCTCCAAAACAATTCAATCCAACGGGTGGACTCGTTTCCCGATGGCTACTCTCGCCTGCTCACTCTCAGGATGGACCGATGCAACCTGACTCGAATACACAAAGCCGCGCTCGCTCAGTTGACCTCGCTGCGCTCACTCGATCTCGCCTACAATAACTTATACCAAGCAAGTTTTGTTATTCTCAGAAAGCTGGAGATGTTTTGTTTGTTTTTCTTCTTAGCAAAAACCACTCATGAAAACCGACATGTTCGTTGAAATCCGACTCATGAAATCCGACATTTTGTTGTTGTAGAACCACCATGTTCAATAATCTGAAATCTGACCTCGGGTTTGTTGGAACTTTTTTTGTTGATTAAAACAATATTTATAAACTTTTTAAAACGATTATCCAGAGGCAGAGAGGCACCAACATTGCAGCAATAGCGAAAATGTTTTCAATTATCTTAACAGTTTTACAGGTTAAAGGCAGTGACTCTTGGTTAAGATGACAATTGATCAAACTAACACAAAAGAAGAAGAAATATGCTTGTGTACTGAATGAATTTGAATCCAGCCCACTTTCTTGTCTGTAACCAGGAGTTGCTCGAACTAATGGTAACTCATGCAATGGTAACGCTCTTAGAGACATGAGAAATGGATGGTTTCAATCCCGTTCAATGGACTAGCTTTTTTCATGCAATAGTTTGATCAAATATTTAAATTCATGACTTTAATTTTAGTCGCAGCAGTAAAACACTTAAGATATTTTTATAGAAAAGCATGAAAAATCCTTGTCTACAAAGTGCACAAAAAGTCCAGGTGGATGACTTTGTCACTTTGTATCTTTGTTCGTGTGATTTTTCATCTGTATCTTATTCATAATGTTGCTAACATACCCTGAAAAAATCAGAATGATAACTCATTTAGTTTTCCGGTAAAGCTCACTGATGTGGACCGAGGCTATATTCTGCGCTTGAGCCAGTTGGTGCACACTCAAAAGCACATCGTCAGAACCACAGGATTCTCCCGCATGACCATTGAAAACACAATACGTCGCTTTTGTGAGACTGGTACGACAAATGACCGTCCCAGGAGCGGCAGACCAGTGACCGCTACCACTTCCGTTAACGTAAGAAGCATCCGAGACAAGATTCGTTATAATCCTAAGCGGAGTCTCAGAAAACTCGCGAAGAAGCTGATCTCGCGAAGGAGAAAATCTCGGCTTGTTCTGCTCAGACGATCGTCAAATCTCGCATGGGACTTCACCCCATCAAGCTGCAGAAGACTCACCCATTGACGAACCAGATTAAGAAAAGTTGTTCAATATTGAGTCTTCGGAGAAGTCGTGAACTGTCAAAGCGGTTCAAGCCAGTGGACTGTTTGAATATTCTCTTTACCTATGAGAAGTTGTTCAATATTGAGCAGTCCTTCAACCACCAGAACGATAGGATTTAGTTTTTGAAAAAAAGTTAAAGAAGCCAATAAGAGTGGTCGCTTCGTTTCGAGAAAGAGCCATCATGCTTCTGTCTTGGCCTGGGACGAGATTTGCGCGACTGGTAAGACTCCACTCGTTTTCATCGAGCAGGGAGTCGAAGTAAATGCCATTAACTACCTGAACGACATTATCGAGAAGGAAGTACTTCCCTGGAGCCGGGCTCACCACGCGGGGCGCAACTGGACGTTCTAGCAGGACTCTGCGCCCACCCACAAGGCTAAAGTGGTGCAAGACTGGTGGAAGACCAATTTCCCCTCCATGATCACCTCCGCCGAATGGCCTCCCTACTAGCCTGATTTGATAACCCTGGAATTCTCTGTGTGGTCGGTCCTTGAGAGCCAGGCTTTCCCACACAAGAATTTGGAAAGTCTGAAGCACGCCCTACACAAGGCGTGAGATAATCTTGACTTCGCTCACCTGTCCACTTTCCACAAGCGACTGTGGCAAGGAGAAGGGAGGGCTGTTCAAAATTTGAAAGTGCAGTTATATCTCAAACTGTTTGAATAATCTTAGATGAAAATTTTGTATGATTTGCTCAATCCGTTAAGTTTTTATCGGAAAAATACTGTCCCCCTGGACTTTTTGTACATCTTGTATAACCATTTAATTGAAGTTAGTAGGCTGGTGTTCCGACGTCATGGTTGAGTATGACTTGGGCGATTCGCCTCAAGGATTCCAAGTTTCACTAGAGTTTTAACCCTGTTTCGCTTTTTGTTGAAACTCAAAGTAGGAGAAAAATGACCGATCACTAATATTTTTGATTGTGAAAATGGTTTCGAGTCTATAAGTATTGATTGAGGTTATCTTCCCTTCTCTGCAACATCTGCAGACACTGATCCTGTCGCACAACTTCCTGCACTACCTACCGGACCTCTCTGGCCTCCCCTCCCTTCGCCTGCTAGACGTCTCTCACAACCGCCTCCATCTTCTGCAACCTCTCTCCCTTCCCCCCAACCTTCAGTCCCTCGTCATCGCTCACAACCGACTCTCCGTTCTAGTCCCCTGGCCACATCTTAACAACCTGCAGGTATTCTCTCAAGCTCAAGTTCAAGTTCAAGTTCAAATGCTTCATCTTTAATGTGCCGCATTCGGTATATTCATTGAGTCAAGCAGTGCCGCATTCGGACACTATTGATGGATAATGTGATAAAGTAGAGACAGATAGGTGATCATGATTGCTATTGAAGATCCAATGTAATACCAGATCGAGTAATAGTTTTTTTGGACTTTGACATGTGAACTATAGTTTCAGCTACAATGTTATTAGGTACAGCATGAAGTACATACCTGTTTCAATAGATATCTTCAAAGAATTTTCTGGAATTATTTCAGAAATTACGAAAAAATGACTCTACATCAAACTAGTTTACGAGTTCCGGTTGGAAGGAAAACTAGTTTTGATACCACCGCTAGGATCAGATTTTGCCCCAATTGGTTATGTTTTAATTTCCCAATGTTCAAATTGGGTAATTCATTTTGGTCGAACTGCGAGATAGGATGCCCAAGAAGAACATGAGGTCATGTTTTAGGCAACAAGATAGAAAGTGAAGAGAAAAAAACCAGAAAAAAGGAGTTCGTAAATAGATTTATGTCTACTTAATTAGTTAGGGCCGCGTGAACTTGTTGCTCTTGTGGCTCAGAAAGCTGATGATCCTCTTCTTAAGTTCTTTATTAGCCTTTTGCAGCCATAATTCTTTTCTTCGTGAGCTGTTATTAGCTAAGACTCGCTTCTCTCTCTTTCTCTTTCTCTCTCACTCACTCTATGTCTCTCTCTTTCTTTTATTTTCTTATCTTTTTTCCTCGCTCTAACTCTCTTTCTTCTCGTTGTCTTTTCCTCTACTCCCATCTGTTCTCTTGTTGCGTTCCGGATATTCAATTATACTAATGTTTTTAGGCACCAATAACAGCTCTTTTCTAGTTTCCCTTCGCTTTGCTATGTCTTTTTGGTCTTTTTATGCATTTGGGTTTTAAGGGTCTACTGGGATCATTAACGTTCTCAAGAGACAATTAGAAGTTTCAAGAGATGAAAGAGTTTTCAGTGCATTAATGTATCAGAACCATGATCTAACTTTCACACGGACAAAAATTAGTCCACGGGGCGGAATCAAACCCTACCGTTTCTTTTGAAGTCGAGTGTGTTGCCCAAACACTTTCAAGGGTACTATGTAAAGGAAAGAAAAAGAAGTTTAGTTTATCAAGGAAATTCTTCTGACTTTGTTATTCGTTCACATCTCTTCGAGGAATTGGGTTATCTGTATATGACGTGAAACGTTAAAAAAAGTAGTCAATCACTAGCCAGCCCTACTCAGGCAAAAAAGCTAATTAATCAAAAAAATTTACTTTTCACTCTCTTAGTGCTGCTTGTCTTATAATTACAGGATAAAAACGGATTTTGATAAAAAGTTAGCATTATTCCGGGTTTTTAAATTCAACTAAATATATTTAAGGTTCATGTTTTTTTGTCTGTTGCAAAGAGTGCCTGATAGTCCGTGAATTGAGAAAAAGGTAAGAGCAATAATCAAACATTTTTGAAATGAAAAAAGAGACATAGATAAAAACAAAAGGTAGGAAACAATCAAAGATAGAAAAAAAATAGGAATAAAGGGAAAGAGCGAGAGAAATAGATTGAGAGAGGGAGGAAAAAAGAGAGAGAGAGAGGCAGAGAGAGAGAGGGGTAATAAAGAAAGAGAAAGAAAGAGAAAAATAAATAGGATAAGTCACGAGACCAGGACAAGTAGGCTTGATAGCAATGTAGTTGTGCAATATAGGCTTGAGAGCCATCTAGATCCATCATTAACCTCAATAAACCCAACTCTTCAGATGCAAAACCAATTAAAGTGATCCGCTTGACAGTATAGTAACTGAATATCAGGCTGTTTTTCAGAACCCAGAGAAGAAGCGCTTAGAAACAAAATGCCTTACTTGATAGAACGGCGTACTTTAAAAACAGAGAATGTCATACAAACAAATAATACGAATCACCTGCTTTTCGCATAATAATAATAATACTTTATCGCAAGGGTGATTTCGGAAGGGGCAGGTAGGGGATCAAATAGAGGAGTGATTCGTATCAACACCAAGGCGTGACACTTTTGCATAGTGCATAGATTTGTGCATTTGTGCATAGTGCATAGATTTGCGCACTCGCAATGAGGTAACAATCTCCTGAGTATTGTGAAGCTTGAGGACGCGCTCGCAGCCCCGGACAAAAGTCAAAAGTTGAACGGGTTCGATCCCGCCCCGTGGGCTTGTTTTGACAGTTCAGTACTAGTTTAATCATTTTCCACGCAGGAGATTGATGTGACTGGGAACCCGCTCACATGTGACTGCTCTCTGCACGGCTTCTCTCAATGGGCGATGGGACTGGCTCTCTTCGATCCCGCCACTTTGCCATGCCAAGACCATCTTATCACTCAAGTCAGTCAGCTGGTCGCCTTGTATTATAAATGACACTCACGAGTGTCCGAATGTCAGTGATGAGCGACAGAAGGACAAAGCTAATCATATATACCCGTTTTATCAACCCATTTTGATTCAAAAAAGAAAATTTTTCCATTTATTTATTCTTACATGATGATTAAAACAAACAAAAATTAATTAAGTAAACATTCAAAAAAAACAAACCCTTAAACGATAATATTTCCATTTTTCAAAGAATAAATGTAGAGATCTAGAAGCTTCAGGAAACAGTAAACCTTTAAAAAGTTTTGAGCAACATGGAAGTCTTTAATCAGAGATGAATCCGAAAGAGAAAGGGGATGAAATTAGGTTCATACTTCTGAATCATGGAAAAAAGTTTTCAAGTTTGGACGGAAAATGGAACTCTCATAATGGAGTCGCGGCTCTCGAAACCCCTTTCTTGTAATGGATTAAATCAAGTCTAAGTTCGGGTGAAAAGTGAATATTCAATCCAGGTTTGATATTAAGGCCCGAGTACATATAGTATGATCGAGTGTATGATGATTAAATTTTTCAGACAGACTGCTCTGTGGAAGTAGAAGGACCCGTGATGGAGAACATAAGATTTTCCCATTCAGAGGACATTCGAGTCCTCATCTGCTGTGTATTCAGTGGGCCGAAGCCTCTCAAGTTCCTCTGGGAGATGAATACTGAACCCATCAGGTCAATATTTACTTTATCACAACAGGATGAATTCGGGTGAAAGAGAGATATTAGATACAGGTTGGATACTTTGACCCAAGCGTATCAATTTGGTTTAGCATCAACATGTTTAGCATGTGCCATCTTTTAAAAGGTCTAATACCGTAAAAAGGTTTTTAAGGGTTTCGCTAATCCAAAAAAGGCTTTTATCATTTGCATGAACACGATTGATGTACCAGCGATGTTTCTTTCGACAACCGTTGACTACCTTGTTCAACTACTACATTATATACAGATCTACCGTATGATATAGAGAGTATCGCCTGGAGCCACTGGCCTCACTGCACTCCTACCGAACATGTGTCATGGCTCGAACAGTCGGCCGATACGAGTGCAGTGCGATGCACGGTAACCTCTCCGCTCACCGTACCTTCATTGTGGACAGCCTCTCCAAAGTAGCTGTACTGCGGCACGATGAGGTAAGTCAAACAAACAATCGTTTCGAAACCCAATCGTTTTGTTCATGGGAAGTCGCAAAGCATGCAACTTTGAGTAGCTTTTTTGAAGAACCAAGAAGCTCGAGATGATGCCTTGTGGCCCTATTTGTTTGTCTATCTATCGTCATAAAACGGCAGCTTTTTACTGTTGTAAGCACAGATAAATCATCGGTTTAACTTTATTGCCAATTCGGGTGCTGGACTTTGAGCATGCGCGGAGACTACAGTATCATCCACTGCTGAAGAATACAGTATCATCGCTTTTTTCAAGTATAGTTCTAACCAGGAACAACCAGGAACAACGTACTCGAAAAATTTATATTTACTCAAGTTTTATTGTACGCTACCGTAGTTGAACTTATTTCCATCAAAATGACAAAACCACAAATTCTCAGTTACCAAATTCCAAGACAGTGGTTTTTGGTTAGAAGAAAATTGATTACAAAATCACACCCAAAAACTCCCTTCACGCCGCATTCGCTTCATCCGCATCCGTGAGTATGACAACAGGGTCTTTGAGCTTTTCATACTGTCACTTGAACTAGCAATTTGTCTTGGAGGTCTAACCGGTCACACGCTAAGATTACTGTGATGTTAACAACTCAGTAATCTAACAACTTTCCATAAAGTTCACATCTTCCCTGATTGCCAGGTGCTCTTCTACACTATCTTTTCCGTGTGCATTCTGATGCTCGTCGTTCTGCCGACCCTCCTATGCCTGCGTCCGCCCTCACCGGCTGCCTTCTCGAAATCCTCTCCTTTCTCACGTTCTCCTCCCCTTTCTCGCTCCTCAACCTCTGAATGGCTCTCTCCAACCACGGGCCCTCCGAGGATTATTCTCACATCATCCTCGAGTTGCTCCATAAAGAACTATACTGTTCCGCTCGCAGAGCATGACTCTAATTCACAATTGACTGCGAGTCTCGTGTAGGACGACTGCGAGCCTAGTTATATAACCTAGTTTCGTATCGCAAAGCCTAGTTTTTGTTTCAAGTCCGACTGTGAGACTCGTATACTTTTGACCATTCATCTCTATTTTAAAGCAGGATTCCCAGTTTCGTTTTGTATAAGACGTAGTTTCTCGTTTGGTATCATATAGTAAGACTGTGAAACTCGCCATTAATAACAGGACTGCGAGTCTCGTCTAGCGGAACAGCTAATCCAGTAGTTTTCAACAAAAAATTCCTTCCCATTCAAGTCGTGACCGTTGACTTCTTCGGTCTCTTTGTAGTATGTATGATTAAAACTGCCCGGTCTCATTCTGCCAAAAATTATTATTAAAAATTCCTTTTTACGGCTCATACATAAACATCGGGTACAAATATTTTGAGGCTCAACAACAATGCGCTTTATTATTTTGCTCTTCTTTTATAAATATTGAGACTTTTTTAATGTGCTTATATAATTCCGACATGATGTACAGTTTGCTTATGTACATCGGAAAAAATAATATAACGGAAAATCATACTTTTTGTAAACGTTATATTTCGATTCAATAGTCTCTAGTTCACTTCCGAAAATTGGCATCAAAATAGCGATTTCTCTAGAATTTCTCCTTGTTACCTCAAACAAACATTATATTCTTCAATTTTCAATTTTTTTGTATTATTTGATTGGACAGAAGTTTTTGGACAGCTGAATAACCCATTTAGGTCTGAAGGACCTGTACATTATCAGTAATAACTCGGTCTGAAGGACCTGTACATTATCAGTAATAACTCGGTCTGAAGGACCTGTACATTATCAGTAATAACTCGCGAAATAGAAAAGTTCAAAACTGGGAAAACAAAAAAGAATGCCTTTAAAATTTGATCACATCACATTAATCAATGCTTTAAAAAGTTTTGATTACATGCACGTTCTAATACTTCGTACTGATCATATTTTGTCATTAATATTGTAATAAAGCTATTTTGGTACTTCAACAAGTCACAACGCAGTTATTTGATCATTTAGTCAACTCGCACATAAATATGGAATTTGTAGAAAGATTAGAAACCCGAAAAAAACACATATCTGGAACTACTATCAAGAAATTTTCATAAATGGCTACATCTATGAAATACTGGGAAATTTCATACACATGGTTTCCTGAACCGTAAAAAAGAGAATAGAAAGAATGTTTTACGAAAAAGTTAAGAATTAGCTACGAAAAACCCTTGCTTTGAAGGCTGATTAGAGAACTTCTCTTTCATGCTCATGCTTTGTTAGACAAAACAAAATGAATATGGGGATTCAAGATGAAAATCAAGACAGATAGAGAGAGATAGAGAGAGAGATAGATTGTGAGAGAGAGAACAAGAGACGGGGAAATAGAGGGATAGAAACTGTTAGAAAAACAATTAGAGAGAGAGAGAGAGAGAGAGACTAAGCAATAGAGTGAAGAAGATTTGCGACGGTGTTGTTCCCCATTCCTCGGATGACTTCTTCGGCCTCTTTCCATTCTCCTACAGAAGCCATTGCCATAGCACACGTCGACTGAAACACCTCACTCATTACGACTCAACTTGTGAACCCACTTGCAGCAAATTAAACAACTATATTTTCTATTATTTCTAACACAAATCAGATAAAGTGGCAGCGAACTCAAGGAGTTAACTAAAATTCAATAAACTTGTTCTCAATGTTACAAATCCTCAAGCGAACTTTTGTTCGTGTAATACTCCACTCTTATTCAATCATCTGACTCTAAGTTGATCATGAAATGTTTCCGGTTTATCGATCGAATTTATCGGGAAAGAATATATCGACCGGTTTTATCGAGTGTTAGCGTAACTCTCCAGTTATGTGATGAGAGTTTAGATGTCTTGATTGTATACCCGTTTGTGTCTACTAAGTTCACATTTTAGACGATTACCACGAGTTAAAATGAATAAAATAATATATACATCTATTTATATATAATAATAAATAACAAATAAATAAGTCTTGGTGCCACTCTAAAAAAAGTTTACACGGATAACAAAAAAAGCAAAACAAGAGCTAAAAATTGTAAAACTCTCTGTAGATTTTTACATCACACTTCATTCAACCGGAAAAAAATTCGCTCGTTATTTTCCGTCTCATTTTTGATGGTATTTCAAGTTCATATATTTATAAAATACCGATTTTCTCGCAAAAACTGTATTTTTATTTTTCAAATGTCCCAATGAAGTCTTCTGATACCTTTTGATCCATTTGTAAATGAGATATCCATCTCTGGATTGTTTCCATCGCTTGTTCCTCATTCAGAGCCATCTAAATTTAAAAAAAATGAACGTTCATTTTTTTAATCCATCTTCTTTAATTCTTTCTCAAATGCTCCTCACTCTCTCGAAAAATTTCGTGAGGCAACCTCAGCGCAACTTTAAACCTCCGTTTTGGTGCGAAAAAATTAAAAACTTTTTTACATCAAAAAGTGAATTGTTCATGCCTTATCACCATTATTTACAGCTCAAATTCACATAAACGCTGGTTTGCAAACCGAATGCGCTTTCAGAGAGGAGAGGCAGAGAAAAGAGAGGGAGAGTAAGCAAGACAGAGAGACAGATAAAGGAAGGGATAGTGAGACAGAGAAGTAGAAAGAGAGAGAGAGAGAGAGAGAGAGAGAGAGAGAGAGAGAGAGAGAGAGAGAGAGAGAGAGGAGTAAGAGGGTGTTTATATAAAGAAAGAGAGAAAAAAAGAAGAAAGAAGGGAGAAAGTTTCAAAGACAAGGAAATATAGATAGAGAGAGAAGCTTCACAGAATACGGTCCAAACTTGAAATGTTATTTGAAAGTGCGCATTTGCTAGAAGCCTCCACAGCTGTGAGTGAATAGCCAGTCCGACACCTCAAGGCACACAACCAATTAGGGAGTCTAAAGAGGGGCTCAGCCTTATTTGAATAATGAATGATGTTGAGGGGATGTGGGGGGGGGGAGAAGAATGGAGGAGCTTGTATGCAAGTACTCAGCCGAGATAGAGCCTAGCATCAGCGGAGAAGGTAGAGACAGAAAAATAGATTGAGAGAGTTAGAAAGAAAGAGAGAGATAGTAAGAAAGGAAAAGATAGATAGAGCGTAAAAGAGAGAGAGAGAAAGATAAAGAGGAGAGTAAGAGAAATAGGAGAGAGAGAAAGAAACATAGAGATATATAATAAATAGAGGTGTAGATCAGGGACATTCTTCTCATAACTCCTTCAAACATAAACCTCCTTCACAATTACCCGAACATGCACCCTTTCTTGGCAGTTTTAGCCGAGAATGCTGAAATAGTCTTATAATTCTCTGCTTCTCAATCTTTCCTCTTCTCTATCTCTTTTTTGCCACTATTTTTCTCGCTCTCTCCCTGTTCCTTTATATCCTCTCTCTCTCTCTCTCTCCCTCTCTCTCTTTTTTTCTCTCTCTCTCTCTCTCTCTTCAGTGTCCATCCCTCTTGTTCTCATTTCTTTTCTTCTTCCCAGAAACAACAATTCTAAATAACGGAAAATTAATAAGAAACATTTTCAGAATTAGTACATATTGTTTTAAAGGGTCAAAAAGAAGTTTTTTTTAAATTCATAAGTCTTCTAATTTGGGATAAAATTTGACTCTCTTCAAATTTCCACATGTGAGCAGTCAAGATCGAGAATACACAGTGTAGTGAATTTGGATTGCGAGTGAAAACTCAGCGGTGAGAAAGAGGGATAAAAGAAACGGATCTTAATGCACTCAATAACAAATCACTAGGAGCATTATTCTTTCATAGGTGAACTGAGCCCTGCCTGGTAATTTTCTACAATTCTAATCTAACTAAATATACACCCAGTATTTGCAACTTTAAGACTTCTTACATACTACGGGGTTCGGACAACATCTTCAATCTTGTTTAAACACGATACTTCGACTACACGCTTTACTGCGTTTACTGCGACGCGACCGCTTCAACGCATCATAAAACCAATCAGAATTTATGCAAGACTGCTGGCAGCAAACCTTGGCTGCAAGAACGCTCTTCTGCCACATCCGCTGCGACTGCATGTACTTGCAGGCGTCGCCTCCAGCTCCGACCAGCAGCAGCATCTCCATGCCTTCTGCATCATATATCGACCGGGTTTAAGCAAAGTACTCTTTCTCATAAAAATGAGAATTAAAAAGAAACACAAGCAAATATTGTGTTATAATAACCTCGGAAGCGGAAAACTCTGCCTTCAGAGAAAATAAACAATTTCGCTCAAACCATAACTTATTCTACCTAGTTTGTCTCGCCTTCGATGGTGCAACAGCCTACCACTTCACACCATCGCAAGGAACCGGTTCATCCTCACCGGTATCGAGCGCGCTGGCAAATAAATGAGACCGGTCTAAGGCATGTTTGTACGCGACGAGCGAGTTGAATAAGGGATGGGAAAAGGCAAAGGGAATGAAAAAGTACTAGAAGAAAGGTAAAACAGAACGGACGGAGAAGAGAATGTAGATCATTTTCGGCGCGAACATGTATGCGCCATCATGACTGGGCCGGTAACTATTCAACCCTTGCGAGCGCGTCCTCAGGTGGCAGATAGAGAAATTTCTCTTTGCACAAGTGCATTGGAGATAGCGGGCTTGCCCGTTGTGGACCAAAATTTGATAGTATAGTTCTTCAAAGGAGGGCGATGCCAGACTGGTCTGGGCATGCCACCGGATAAAACATCAGCCGATACTCTCCTATACTTTGTAATAACGAGTCGAAGCGCCAGTAAAACAGCCTCTTGCCCTTCTTCGGTTAACGAATGGGTCTCGCGAAGAGGATCGCCGACTGCGGTGCGAGTGTAGACGGAGAAAATTTCTCCGGATTCAAAAGGATCTTCACCCACCTATCCTGAAGGACTCCCCTCGACAGGACCTATGGGCAAACAACAACAACAACAACCTAGTTTGTGCTTTGTTCGAATATGAAAACTAAGACTTTAATAAGTAACCTAATGAATAACTGAGTGAATTAATAACTTTATTCACCCAACATACCGTGTATGTGATCTGATGCGATGAGATTAGTCGCTATAAGTTTGATGAGTGACTTGGAGTGCTCGGACTCCTGCTGGGATACCAGCAGAGCTGCTTTCAACGAAGAATGCACCAGCTCATTCCCTCCTGTAAACACAGTTTAAGCTACATCACGCTATTGATTAGTTGACAAGACGAACTGCTGGGATACCAGAAGAGTTGATTTTAACGAATAATGCACTAGGTCACTCCCTACTATAAATATATTTTGCTTATGATTCGTTGCGCTAAACAAATGCTGGGATACCAGCACTCTCCCGGTATACTAGCAGGGATCTTGCTGACTACCTACCCGCAATAAGCAAGTCAACCGCGGCTTCTCGGGCTTTTCCTCCGAGGACGACTGCTCGCTCGATCACCACTGATTGTGCCTGAAACTTCATATTTTTGTTCATACAATCGATATCTGAGATACGGTAGAACATACATAAAAAAACGAAAAGAACAAGTTTCTCAGTGGCGGCTTTTTTCGAAGAAAAAAACCGACCTTGGCGGAAAGAGTATTGGATGGCAGTCTGCAGACACATTTCACTAGCTCCTCTTCTCTCTTCCTTGAAAACAACAAACCTTATCATTAGGTAATTTTGTAACTTAATTAATTTGAAATTTTTTCATATTTTCAAGAATAAATCTTCAAATTCTAAGTTACACAGTTTAAAGGCAGTGACGCCTGGTTGAGATGACAAATGATTTTTCAAGAATAGATACTCCGCAGGCTGTTTCTTCCTACCCGCAGATATATATATATATCTATATAAATAAATATATATATGTATGTATGTCAAGATCTTTATTCATGAGAGAACGAGAGACCTCGAGAGAGGAGAAAAGAGCGTGAGAGTATGTAATGTAAAGTAAGGATGCAGATGAACAGAGCATTTGTACCACTAGCCTTTTTTGAGAGCGCATAGATTTCATTCGCAGTGCGGATTAGAGAAACACACTGGTACTCAGTCATCAAAGTATATCACTTTTGACTAAGGCCTGGTTTTCAAAACGTAGAATTATTAGCGAAACAAAAATGTTTAAGTGGTAAAAGGGGAGATTTTGACACTTTTTCACGAAGAGAATATTTCATCGTGTGTACGCATGAGGAATGGACCAAAATCCACAAAAAATTACTACAGTAGTCAGTGGGTTCAATATGGAGCAAGGTTATAATAGTATTCATTGAGAACGACGCGGTGTGTTGTATGGGCTTTAAAATGTGAATTATTATGTGTGCGTGTGTAGCTAAGTGCCGAGAGCATTCTCCCGGAATGCGAAAGGTCACAGGTTCGGTTCCCGTCAAACCACACGATTTTTGCACAAGGTTCTGCAAACAATCCGCTCCTCTGCTCGGTATAAAAATCTGTTGCTTGAGATCAACGAGGAGTAAGGTATACTTTTATTTACAGGTGTATGAAAACGAAGAATGATTTATTCACGAGCTTTATCAAACCTCAACTGATCGGATGGCCAGAAGAGCTCGAGATGCGGAGGCAGCTCTTGGGGCACTCCATTGAGTCGATTGGAAATCAGCAGTAGTAAAGAGTGGCTTGGCAACAGCCCGAGAAAACGGAAATAGGAACTTTCCCGATGCATCCGGTGCTCCAGGGGACGGCGGGCTGAGAGTGCACGCAGGGAGAGAAGTGGACTGCGCTGAAGATGACTTTGTATTAGTCACATAGTGTCAGCTATGAGTTAGCGACTGATGGTCACCAATGATCAACTCATAGTCACCAATGATTCACTCATAGCCATCAATCATTAACTCATAGTCACCTATAAACGACTCATAGTCACCAAAGATTCCCTCATAGTCATCTATCCGATTAGTAACTCATAGTCACCATTGATCAACTCATAGTCCTATGATGCAGATTACAATAAGTTACTCATCGTAATCGATTAGTCTCTCACAGTCGACCATGAGTCACTCATAGCAACCGATGAGTTACTAATAGTGATTGCTGAGTAACTAATGATGAGTAACTCATGGTATTTGCAAATGAGTCACACCTAGTCAACCATGAGTATCTCCTATTCATATATGGGTCCCTCGTAGTATCCATTGAGTCACTTAATATCACCGTGAAGTAACTCATATGCACCGATGATTGACTCATAACCACATACAAATCCATCATAACCGTAGATGAATATATAACGGTCCCAAATAAGGCATTTAAAGTAACTCATAAGTTAGTCTTGTAGTCACAAATAGAGGAGTTCTTCGGAGCAGATGAGTTTCTCATAGTCAGAAATGAGCTAGTTACAAAAACTATTCGCCGGTTAAGGATCCACTCATATTTACCGAAGAGGTACACAGTCTAAGCGCAGATTCAAAGACAACGGAGAAGATACAGTAATCTGAGCTACACAAGACTGAAACCTTTTCCTCTGCTGTCGAAAGTTCCGGTGTTTTCTTTACCGTACTCCAGCAGGCAACTAGAAGCTCTCTACGCCTCGAGTTCTTTCCATACAGAATCGGCATATCTGCAATTTAGAATAGTGAGAAGTCGTATGTTCAGGTAAGAGAATAGCAAGCGAGCAAGTATTGGAAAGTACTACTTCAGGCGGAGCAAGTATTGGAAAGTGATACTTCCAGTGGAGCAAGTATTGGAAAGTGATACTTCCAGTGGAGCAAGTATTGGCAAGTGATACTTCCAGTGGAGCAAGTATTGGAAAGTGATACTTCCAGTGGAGCAAGTATTGGAAAGTGATACTTCCAGTGGAGCAAGTATTGGAAAGTGATACTTCCAGTGGAGCAAGTATTGGAAAGTGATACTTCCAGTGGAGCAAGTATTGGAAAGTACTATTTCCAGCGGAGCAAGTATTGGAAAGTGGTACTTCCAGTGGAGCAAGTATTGGAAAGTGATACTTTCAGTGGAGCAAGTATTGGAAAATGATACTTCCAGTGGAGCAAGTATTGGAAAATGATACTTCCAGTGGAGCAAGTATTGGAAAGTGATACTTCCAGTGGAGCAAGTATTGGAGGAAAGTGATACTGGAGGAAAGAAAAAGGAAAGTGATACTTCCAGTGGAGCAAATATTGGAAAGTGATACTTCCAGTGGAGCAAGTATTGGAAAGTGATACTTCCAGTGGAGCAAGTATTGGAGGAAAGTGATACTGGAGGAAAGAAAAAGGAAAGTGATACTTCCAGTGGAGCAAATATTGGAAAGTGATACTTCCAGTGGAGCAAGTATTGGAAAGTGATACTTCCAGTGGAGCAAGTATTGGAAAGTGATACTTCCAGTGGATTAAGTATTGGAAAGTACTATTTCCAGCGGAGCAAGTATTGGAAAGTACTATTTCCAGCGGAGCAAGTATTGGAAAGTGATACTTCCAGTGGAGCAAGTATTGGAAAGTGATACTTCCAGTGGAGCAAGTATTGGAAAGTGATACTTCTAGTGGAGCAAGTATTGGAAAGTGATACTTCCAGTGGAGCAAGTATTGGAAAGTGATACTTCCAGTGGAGCAAGTATTGGAAAGTGATACTTCCAGTGGAGCAAGTATTGGAAAGTACTATTTCCAGCGGAGCAAGTATTGGAAAGTACAACTTCCAGCGGAAACGATAATTTTGTGCTCGTTGGCCTATGATTATCACCAGGCTGTTTCTTCCAACTAGCAGAAAGAATGTGGATATGTGGATACAGGCCATTGAGAGAGCACGAAAGCGTGTGACAACAAAGTCGTTGCTAACTCGGATATACATTGTTCGTAATTTAGTATTTATGGAATAATTTATTGTTGGAATTTCGAAGTTGGTTTTATTGTAGTTGAAGTCCTTTTTTGTTTTTGTTTGTTTGTTCAAAAATAAATCGTTCAATCGATTCCGAGTCATTACACCTTACTTCAAAGAGGCTTGACCTCAATATACCTTACCACTGAACCACCACTAATCAAACTTTTCAGGAAGTAAGTTGTGTAAATGGTGCATCGGCCGGGAATCGAACCCGGGCCGCCCGCGTGGCAGGCGAGCATTCTACCACTGAACCACCGATGCAAAAATAGAAGCCAGACGATCGGAGCATGTGTATCGGTATCGCGACATTTCGCACCACAAATTTTTCACCACGACAACTCACACCCTAAACTTTATAATTGAGAAACTTCCCTCTATTTTTCATTGAAATTTGTGCTTAGGCTCATGTGAAGATTACGCTAACGAGGCCGCATACACCAGCTGTATAATTAGAGCTTTGAAGGAAAAAATATTGTGGAATCCGGGTGCGAGTTGTCGCGGTAAGTCATGGAATCATTTGTATCACTAGCTTTCTTGGCTAGCATATGGATTTGCGCATAGATTTTTACACGCACTGCCGGTTAGATAAACACACTGATTATAACGGATATTGAAAATACTATCACACGAGTTTTACGTGGCGAAATTGAACAGAGGATTTTCCGAGATACGAAAAATTAGAAAACTGATACTGTAGCAATGAGTTTACAGAAAACTTGCAAAGAATTCGATTGCGGTCGACGAACCAAATAGCATGGCCTCCAAACTAACATATTTTGAAGTTTTTCAAGTTGAAAATGGTTTTTGAAAAACTCTTGTAATGAAAAAGTTCCAATTGCCATAACCCTGCCCTAACAGATTGTATTGAGTTGGAAATCAAAACTTCTTGAACCTATTCGGACGATAGAACTACTGAAAAATCAAGACAATCTACCTATGAATGTAGCAGATCTACCAAATGGATTCTGTAGTTGATTCACCAAAAAGAAAGCAATAAACGGTACCGTTCTCTGGAACAGGCCGCGAAGTCGCTCCACTCGCGATTGATATCGTATTGTCGGTGCCAATGATGAAGGCAGAGAGGCCACACAAGTCCATGTCTAGCGCGCTTCTCCAGGGGTCCAGTTGGAATCTGGAGGAGAGTGTGAGGGACTCCGCATCCCACACCAGCACTTCCCTCAAATCATTAAGTGTGTATACAGTATATATAGTGCAGTATATATTGTATATATACAGTATATATATATATATATATATATATATATAGTACATAACACAATTTTAAGACACCCCCTTATTGAAATGATTTTAGAGGCCTTAGTTAGCTGTTTTCAGAGTTGAAATGTTTTTTTTTGACTGATGATCTTTGACTTTTGATTTTGACTGACTGATCAGAAACATAAAAAATTGAGCGGAAATTACCCCTTCCCTGTGCGAGCTGCGGTAGCTCCTCTGGAAAAAAAGATATTTGCATCCCCAAAATTTTAAGAGACATAATTTTAATAATTTTTTTGACCAAACAATTTTTTAATGAATTTAGAAGCACGCAGCTAATCGACATCTAGAGTTTATTGGTAATGGCTTTCAGAATCCACCCGCAACACGGGTAAAAAACTGCAATTCCTACCGTTGATGGAGTACGGTAAGCGTATGATCTTGCGGCAGAGAAGAAAACGCCATTCGCAGAGGCGGAGAACGTGCTAGAAACCGAGAAAAAAATGTAGTCTGAAAAGCATACTTACCAAAACCACTGTGATTAGTTTTTTTTCTCTAGAATATCCAATTTCTTGGTGAAATTAAATAAAACGAGAGAGATCACCATACATCTCAACAATCTTTGAGAATGGCAAGTTTGAATAATATACATATAATTAGTTATGCATCGAACAGATGATCAAATTTTCCACAATCGAACTTGTTTGCTTTTGTAATAAGTGTTTAACTTCTCAACTTTGAATATATTTTTGAGTTCTTCTATATATTAGCATTGTGCCTAGCTCGAATCAGATTGCTTCCTCTGCTTGTCTAACCTGCTCTGGCCTCCCTGCTCTGTCTCCTGGACAAGTCCCAGAGAACTAGACGGCCATCAGCATCGCCTAAAGCAAGGAGATCGTCTTTCCAAGCCATCCCTCTCAGTTGCCATCCTCCTCCCTTCCACTGAAACATTTTCTCTTCATACAACGATCTTGCTCTCATACAGTAGTATACTTTTCGTGTTGAGATCTATACCTCACTGCTTTTCCGACTTTTGCATCACGTTCTTGGCGACAAAAAACCTTCCAAATCTGTCCTTGTCAGAATAACTGGTAACGTGCTTGCACTCCCGGTAAGCGATAGGGAGTTGGCTGGGTTCGATCTCAGCCGGCGAATTCCTTTTTGTCCATGAGGTAAGTTGAAACATGAACCCACTGAATATGATGATACCTGAGTGTTGACTTCCTTGCCATCTCTCACATGAAGACCCTTCACCACTACATGGTAAAGCCTGTTCTCCGAGTCAAGTACGACCAGATTCTCCCTGTACACCGAGAGCTTCTCTGTGTAACGCACTCCGTGATGCTTGCACGACCACGCCTAAACCAATTCAATCTTCTTGGACACAGGTACGTAACAGTATAACTTCGAAAATTGCAGATAAATTTTCAAATATTATGTCCTGGGGCCTCTTTCTTATTGGATATTTTGGATACAGCGATACAATATCATCTTTCTAATCTTTTACAGTTTACAGCAAAAAAATCGAATCTTTACAGGAAACGGATACAAATTTACAGTTCTAGAGGCTGCTGTAAAGATGGATACAGCACGCATTTACGATGTTTTTTCTTCATGTTTTTGTTTTTTTTCTTCATCTTTTGTTTTTCTTCTTCTTCATATTTTGCCAACTCTATTTTTTCTTCCTTTTTTCACCAAAATGTTTACAAATATTTGATTTTTTTGTCCATTAATAGTATACATAAATAAAAACAAAATAATTTTAGCATTTGTATATTCATATAAGGGTTCTTTTTAACTTGGGCGCGCGCTTTACTTGAGGGGTTTAAAAAAAACTTTTCAAAAGATTATTTTCACATTAAAAAAAACGCTTAGGCTTAGTAAAAAGTATGTAGTCGCCTTTGAATTTCTGAGCAGATAAATTCAAGATAAATCCTTTTCTCTCTACTTGTGAAATCGTCACGCGGGACTTTATGACCTTTACTTCACAGAAACAAACAAACAAATGAAGAAAATAAATGGAGAATGATAAATTACTTAACTAATGTAATTACTGAATTAGAATGCCAGAATAGAAAGCTAGATAAATGAACTGGGAGTCTTAACTGAAGATTTCCTTTCCCAACTCCCCCGCCCCTACTCTATTCAAACCCGGACTTCAGCCGTCGATCTGCTTGGCGTCGCCGCGTTGGATGGAGTCGCGTAGAGAGACGCTTGTGGGGAGGGGTTGACCTTGGATGGATGGGATTGCCCGTGGGAGAGAGTGTCCGCCCACTCAAACTTGGGTAATTAAACCCTTTGGTTTAATTAACACAAAACAAACACGCACGAAACGCGCCTAGCCAAACATTAGCTAGATGTGAAAGAGAATGGAGAAGAGGCACGAAGGCCAGAACATTAATGATGAGAATCTTCAATGGGCTATCAAAAATATTCTAACTCCATAAACTCATTGAATGATCTCCGTCATTGAATGATCTCCGTTCATTGAATGATCTCCGTTCTCTATGAGTGGTGACCCTTCCCGAGCTCTGCCAATTGATGGCAAATCTCCTCCTAATCTTTGCAACCTCCAAATTCCCACAGTCTCTCTTCCGTTCATCGATAGTCTTGTCCGAGAAACGCTGACAAAAGTTATGCAGCCGCTTCAACAGATGATACTTGCTCAGTCCCAACAGATTTCTGACATGAACAAAGTAATTCTGGACCAGTCACAGCAACTTCTACGGATTAGTGAAGAAATGCAATCCATAAAGTCATCTGTCTCTCCGGCCACACTTAGACCCCACTTGTATTCAGCTATCGTCGAATCCACTTATCGAGACAAGGATATGCTCATAGGAAAAGGTAAACGAGCTGTTATTATCGGACTTCCAGAAGGCAAGTCAGAGGATGATACGT
The DNA here is from genome assembly GCA_964056735.1 of Allodiplogaster pararmata. Classification (NCBI taxonomy): domain Eukaryota; kingdom Metazoa; phylum Nematoda; class Chromadorea; order Rhabditida; family Diplogasteridae; genus Allodiplogaster; species Allodiplogaster pararmata. Next base: position 41,338,433 of record OZ057407.1, on the reverse strand, counting down.
GTTGCAAAGATAAAGATCTTATCTCACGTCTTATCATCAGACTCAATTCAGCGGACCTTATTGACGACCTAGAGAAGGGTAATATCAATCATCATCGTCACCCAATTGATCGCCCACGTCTCTCTGCTCCTCATGGCCGTCCCATGAAAATTGAGTTTTCTTCGCTTGGAAAGCGTAACCTTTTTCTGGAACTTTGCAGAAAGGCGAAACACCCTTTTCCTAAAGGATGTTACTCCCGAGCTGACCTCTCGCCGGCAGAGCTTCAAGCCGAGAGAGACTGCATCCGAATATCCACTAACCCATCTTTTCCCCCTGCCAAAGTGGTCGATGCTCACCTAATCCCTGCCTTTCCTCGTTTTGCCCAGTCTTACAAACGAGTACCCTATCGACCAATTTCCCCTCCTCCCGCCTCTTCGTCACTATCCCCCTTAGCCAGTTCAACTCAACACTCCCAAATGCCATCGTCTTCGCTGGTGAACTCTGGGGCCCGGTCGACATCTACATTCGAGGCTTCTTCAGCTGACTTTCCTTCTCTGGCGGAAAGCTCAGTGAAGCCGCTACAAGTCAGAAGCAGACGCATTACCAGAAACGCCGAAGAATCTGCCTCATGCCCCAGAAAGTCAGACGAATTTGTTTCCAGAAGAAGAAATGTTAGGAAAACCTCTCGTTATTCACCATAGGATAAGTCGGATAAAAGAGCTAGAAAAGAAGTAATCAAATGCTTGTATTTCAACTGTAGATCAGTGATGAATAAGCTATATGATCTTTATTTTCTTCTTCGTTGCTGTAAATATCACATTCTCTTACTATCTGAGACATGGATGCACAGTGAGCTTCCCGACTCCATTCTAACCGATAGTTTACCCTTCACGGTATTCAGAGGTGACAGATTGGCACAAAGAGGAGGAGGCGTAGCCATTCTAGTAGATAATGCCATCTCCTCATCTTTAGTTGTTCAATATAGCAAGGCTCAGTGCGAGGGGTTAGTAATAGACATTTATCCTAACACATCTTTCTCGTTTGCTTTCTCGGCCATTAGACTGATTAATATATATCGATCTCCTAGCTGTGGAGTAGAAAATACAAAGGATCTCTGCTCGTTTATCACCTCTCATGTTACTGAAGTATTTCCCACCATTCTGTGCGGAGACATGAACCTCCCCAAGATAGACTGGGCAAATCTCACCGCTCCCAATACATGTAGTATGTCTCTTGCATTCTTAAACATGACATGCGACAACAATCTTAAACAACTCGTACTTTCTCCCACTAGACTTCAAAATACACTCGATTGCCTGCTCTGTAATTCAAGTATCATAAAAGACTGTATTGTCAGGCCTCCCTTCTCCACCAGCGATCATGCCTCAATATACTTTGAAATCAGAGATAGAGCCAAGCGTATTATCACAAGCACCAGCTCATCGTTAGACTGGAAAAAGGCAGATTGGGAAATAATCAACTCAGACCTCTTTAGCATCGACTGGACTTACATGCTCTCAAACCTAACTATTGACGAAAGTGTCGATAAATTAACCAACATCATCCAATTCATAATGGATAATAGGATTCCAAAAAATAAGAATGTCAAAACACATTTGAAATATCCCCCCAAGATAAGAAGATTATACAGCTTCCTACAGAGAAGTAACAAACGAAACCCTCTCTCCATTACGTCATTACGCACATCCAAGAAACTTCACAAAGAACTAGTCAAATTCGAGGTTCTTAGGGAAGACAAGCTTAAGTTCCCGAGAAACTATAAGGTATTCTTCAGAACTATATCCAACCGCATTAAAAGCAACACATCTATTCCTGCTCTCATAGTGAACAATAAACCAACTACTATCCCCTTCGAACAAGCAACTCACTTCGCCGAGTATTTTGATAAGTTACAACCCTTACCAATCAGTGGACCCCTTCAGATCTCTCGCCCGAATTTTCACCTCGACCACATTAATGACATCTCCCCTTTTGAGGTGAACTCCATTCTGAAACGAATAGCTCCGAAACTGAACTCTTCCCCTGACTTTATTCCAAGTAGACTACTCAAAAATTGTCTGGACTCACTGGCCATACCTCTCTCAATCATTTTCACCAACTCACTAACCTTAGGGCACTACCCTCTGGCCTGGAAAAAAGGAATAATCAAACCAGTTCATAAAAAAGGGCCCCGCTCTCAGATCGAAAATTATCGTCCTATCACTATGGTGTGCTCTATGTCAAAGGTATTCGAGAAACTGATCTTCAATATAACTTATCAATATCTGGAAACCAATGGCATACTACATCCCAAACAACATGGTTTCCGCCGGAGACGGTCCACGGTAACATCCCTGGTAGAGGCTCATTCCATTTACCTCACGCTTCAGAATAAAAAAATAGACTTTGACATCTGTCTAGTCGACTTTTCCCGGACTTTCGACTCTGTAAACATAAGATTTCTTGTTCACAAACTTGAAAAAGTAGGAATCACGGGCAACCTCCTCTATCTTATCCGTTCTTTTCTCACGAGCAGGTCCTCGAAAGTGTCAATCGGAGATACATTATCAGGCTCTAAAGTATACAACAGTGGCGTTCCCCAGGAGAGTTGCCTTGGACTTCTTCTCTTTTCAATATTTATAAATGATATCATGGAGCACATAGAGCCAGATGTCCATGGTTTTCTATATGCCGATGACCTCAAAATTTTTTCCAAGAACAGAGACTCTCTTCAGAAAAGTCTGGATTCCATTTCCGATTACTCACTGACTTGGGGACTTGTGATATCAACTCAAAAATGCTTTATCATGCACTGTGGTCCTAGGAATCCAAAAGTAACATATAACCTAGAAGACAATATCATACCAACTACTTCATTAGTGAAAGATCTTGGCATTACATTTCAGGAAGATATCACATTCTCTAAACATATTGAACTAACCTCCCTAAAGTCCCAAAAATGTATAAACATGATCTTCAGAGCCTTTAAAACCAAATCAATTAAAGTTCTGCTCAGAATATACACCACATACATAAGACCCCTTATTGAATATGGGAGTGAGGTATGGTCCCCAGTAACTATCGGTCTCGTTAACTGCATAGAAAAAGTGCAAAGATCATTTACACGAAGGTTACTACAAAGGGCCGGATTACCCAAAATGAGTTATGTTGCTAGACTGAATTTTCTTTCCATCTCCTCGCTTGAATATAGAAGAAATGTGGCCGATCTTGTGTTCATCCATAAATGTCTGCACGGAAATATTCAAGTAGATTACTCAAATATGTTTAAACTTTGCCCATCGCCTTATTCGCTGAGAGAGTCGAATAACTACAGAATATGCTTGCCGTGTAAATATCAAAGCAGAACAAGCACTTGTGCCTCAAGAATGATTAATGTCTGGAATAAGTTACCTTGTTCTTTGGTTTCTACAAGCTCTTCTAGCATTTTTAGAAATGAACTTATCAAGCTTGATTGTGAGACCATTGTCACCAACTCTAGAATACATTTTTAATTCAAGTGCTTTGTTTCTTCAAATGTTTTGTTTCTGTTTCTCCTCTTTTTTTTCAATTTTATTTGTGTTCTCAGTTAGCTCTCGAATGATAAAGAGTGAGTTGAATTTTTGGAATTTCAAGTTATTATTGCGGATGAATAGTTCTTAATTGCTGATGAATAGTTCATAACTGAAGATACAAGCTTTGCTTTCTTTGCTTTTTTTGTGTGCTTTCCTATTTTCCTAAAATGAAATGTTCCTCATTGTTCTTGTCATATTTAGATCTCACTTTTCATAACCTTCACTGAATTCACTTTTCTTGTGACAGTGTCATCTGTTTCGTCACTTAACATTATGTTTTGTTTCAAGCGGAATAAAGAATTGAATTGAACTTGGAGAAAATGCTCCTAGAGCACTCAAAACACACTAGTGCACTAGATGAGGCTAGGAGGAGGCAATGTTATTACATAATAACATAAGTGAATATAGAATATAAAGAATATATTACTATAAATTAGAATTCAATGAATTCTAAATTGAATTAGCGTAGCTAATGAAGATAACGGAATAAAATAAAGGCGATGATTAAATGAATCATCAAGAAGGAACTAGCGCGCGCGTGGCGAGCTTTTACCGTAATCAATAAACAGACAACACTAAAATTGGGTCATTAAAACACGGAGTTAATGACAAAGTATACGATTTAGAAAGTGGTTTTTTTCTTCCAAAAACTAACTGGAATAGTTAACATTAAATTTAGCTTCTTAGGCTAAGTGAAACTTACGCTAACGAGACCATTACGGCTTAGTTGGTAAAGACCGTTTTATTGAAATTCCTTCAAGTAGTATAGGGTCCAAAAAACAACAGAAAATCTTTTTAAAAAAGTTAGTGAAAAACAACTTTTTTGAGTTGAAAAAATTTTTTGTTGTTGAAAAACTTGAAGCCCTCATCGTTTAATTAGGTCACGTTTACAAAGAACAAAAAAATCGAAATCTAAAGCCTAGTTTAGCCGGAAAATCTTACCAGTTAAATTGCAATAACTAAAGCCTCCATGTTATTATCATATTTTCAATCATGTATAATAATAATGTAAAATTGAAAAAAAACTTCAAGTGTTTGAATAATGTTTGATGCCAAAAAACGAAGGAAAAACTGAAGGTGGCAAAATATGAAGAAGGTGCAAAAATAATAAGAAAAAAAAAGAGAAAAAAAACAAAACATGAAGAAAAAATGAAGAAAAACAAAATAAGTAGAGAAAAAACGAAGAAAAAAAAACAAAACAAGAAGAGGAAAAATAAATGAAGAAAAAAACTAAATATGAAGAGAAAAAAATGAAGAAGAAAAAACAAAATATGAAGAAGAAAATACAAAACATGAAGAAAATTGACTGAGCAAACGAAAATTGCCCCAAACACAACAAATATTTGTATCCGATACAGCAACTTTTTGTATCGGCTGCTGTATTGGATACAACAGTGAACAGTATCCATTTATTTACAGGAGAGATTAGAAAGACAAGAAAAATTTCGCTGTATCCAAACTTCCATTGTATCGCTGTATCCAAAATATCCAATTAGAAAGAGGCCCCAGGCGTACGGTTACCTTTGAACTGGGATATTTTTCGGTACTAAAACTACCGATAGTATCAGGATTAAACCGTAATAACGCTTTTTTTACGGAACGGTAGTACCAGGTTACACAGAAACCTTAATAGGTTTTCAAGTGTTGATTTCCCATGACAATGTGAGAGAGCAGAAAGGGAGAGCGAGCAAAAAAGGGTTGTATGTTTAGGAAATGTACAATTTTTTTTTCACTGTCTCATGATAATGATAATAATAATACTTTATCGCAAGGGTGATTTCGGAAGGGGCAGGTAGGGAGTCTTATTCAACTTGCATTTCTTGTTTTGCCGTAACAGTATCACTTCGAAATTTCCAGATTTTTTTCGAATAATTACTGAAACATGTATTGATAATTTTTGAACTTCTCTGTAATAACACGTATTTTTAAAACTTACTAAATTTTTTTTGAAATCTAGAACTTTCGCTCACCAAATCGACAATGAGAGGGCACGTTTTTGACATCTTCCTGAGCAGCCGAAACGTCTTGAGTTGCCAGATTTCCATAGGATCACTTTGGAATGCGATAGCCATGTAGCATCTGAAGCGATTGGTAACCTGGGGCTACAGTTTTCCTCCGGCCTTAAACCCATACCTCTTCTATTGTCATCCTCCTCTATCATTTTGCTTGCCCATGTCTGCCCTTTACTCCTAAATTCAATTTTGGCATTACCAAAAAATAGCTTGTTAGACTATAATTAGGAACCGGATCATCTATGTTGACACTAATATACATTCTCATCTCTTTTACTTTTTCTCTGCTTCCCTTTTTTGATTTTTCGAAGCCTTTACCTTTATTTTTTAACTCGCTCAGCGAGTACAAATATTCCTTTGAACGGAATTATTCAACGCCCGACTATCACTCACAGCGAAACTGGTCTGATTATTCAGAACTGGTCTGATTATTCAGGTGGTGACCTCACTCGCCTTCTCATCCTTCGAACCCGGACGCACATTCTTTCTCTTTCCCTGCCCTCGAGATGGTCGCATCTGTTCCCCTCTTTTTTCATTTCCCATTGAAACCATCGTTCCCCTCCCCTCCACATCATGACCTCACTTCATTCTACTCAAGTTTTCGACTCTTCATCCTTCTACTCTAATTTCTTAAGAAGTCTTGTCGGCTCTCAAGCTCTCACATCAAATCAAATCCTGCTCGTCAGAGAAAACACCGTCTTTTTCATGCGGTGTAACTGAACATGCGACAGTCCTCCTTTGTAAATATTCGAGGTCTATTTGCAAGGAATACAATTTAAATGAAGACTCTAAACGAATCCTCCCCTTTCGCTAGACATTCACCATCAAGACTATGGGTAACTATGTGACAGTATACCTCGCTCCCAACCAATGGGTAACTATGTGAAAGTATACCTCGCTCCCAACCAATGGGTAACTATGTGACAGTATACCTCGCTCCCAACAAATGGGTAACTATGTGACAGTATACCTCGCTCCCAACCAAAAACACACCTATATACTTCCAAGTCAAACTGAGCATTTTGTGGAGTAAACGAACCTGTAATGGGATAGTCTGAGTAGACTAATTGGTGATTCATCCACGACTGGCCGGATACTTCTGCTGCTTCCTTCAACCATTCACATTCTTTTTGTTTAAACTAAAACTTTTTCATTTTAATTATATGTTTACGACAGAATATTATAACAACTTCATCCTTCAACATTTCTTCGACACCAAAACCATTTCAAGAGCTTATTCTGTTCAGCTATAACTCATATCATTTGTTTAAACTAAAACTCAAACTTTCACTCACCTCCAACAGATTATATAATAAGTAACAAGAACATGTTTCAAAAAAGCTCTCTGCGAGTAACCATCAGGGTGTTTCTTAGCACCTGCACAACTTTTTTTCGAGTGCATAGATTTTTGAAATTTCAGAGTTAAACATTCAATTTTTCTAGTGATTTGGAATTTCCCTAAAAAAAATCTGATAAAAACATTTTTCAAGCCAATAGATTTCATTTTTTTGGGGTTTTTGGAGAGCGCATAGATTTTTTACCTACTGTGCGGTCGGAGAAACACCCTGGTAACCATCATTTAGAAATATGCCTTTGCCTTAAAATAATGTTCACCTGTTCTGATATCAGTGATGCAGAGATCATTTCTGACGAGACAAGTAGAAGAGAGGGCGTGGTTGAATCCCGCCGTCACTACTTCATACGAGCCCGCCCACTCTCCCATCCTAATCAATAACTTATCGTATACATTCAATCTTTAATCGATTACATGTCGTACTGAGACATACATGACTTCAAGTAGTCCAATCTCAAGTCAAAGCGAATCAGTGGAAGAAATAGCTCGATAGATAACTAATGGAACAACTGTACCTCATCTTCCTCATAAAAAATTTTTCAAATCAATATTCCAAAAATGTGCGGTTTTATCGGGAAAATTATACATTACCGTACCTTCAAACTGATATAGTTTCGAGAACTTTTGAAACTAATAACATTCCTGAATATTTACCCTTTTTATCATCCTTTTCTATTATTAGTCTTTTTCTCATGAATATGAAGAGAAACGATAAATGTATGAGTGCTTAAATAACTTGATAGGTGATGATTGGACTGTCCATTCTCGGATGACTCGGGCAGTGAATACGTCCACAAGATGTAGAGAACCTACAATAAAAAATAATCGAAAAATAGTTTCAATAATGAGAAAAAACCTTTTTACCAATTTTTCACGTCATTGGACGGTCTTTTTCACATTTGCTTTTCACTTCTACGTAAAAATTCTGTTTTTAGCAGGAATTCAATGTTTTCGAGCCATATGATTCAACAGGTCGAAGCCTCAATTTTCCGATTACCCGAATGAAAGGCAGCATAAAGGGCACACAAACAGTGAGAACCCCAAAATTATTTTTGAAAACGAAACTTCAATATATGTAACTATCACTTTAATATATGTAACCTGACCAGTTTATGTCTTCAGCCCACATTGCGGTTAAAATCTAAGTCCAAACCATTGCTGAAGCACCCAAACGATTTGATAATTTCACAAAGAATGAATTTTTGAATTGCACGCTCTCGCCCTCTCTCAGAGGTCTTTATGTCATTCCCTGATGAATAGTATTTTTGGAAAGAATTAATAAAAAACATTTTGATCTACGCGCTCTTTTCGCGGATGGTAACGAAGTCTGTTCAAGATTACTCACAAGGCTGTTTCTTCCCACCCGCAAAAAGCGCATGCATATCATGATGACTAATCATGGGGGTACGGTAGACCTCTAAGAGAGCGCGAGAGCAAGTGATGTAAGAGAGAAGATGCAGACCATCAGAGCATTTGTATCCCTAGCTTTCTTGAATAGCGCATAGATTTAACCTGCAGTGCGGGTTCAATAAACTCACAGCAACTGACCTCCATTGGTGCCGATGATTCCCAGCTGCATTCTGCCGTAAACATCTTCGCCCTCTGTCAGGAGAGGGCGCACCCGCAAGATGGTTGCCGCTGCAGTTAAGGAGAACACGCAGCCCGATTGGCGCAGCCTCAACAGGACCGACTATCCTTTTTCTCTCTTCATCTCTCTCTCTCTCTATCTACATCTTTTTCTCTTTCTCGCTTATTCTCCTTTTTTCTCTCTCTCTCTCTATTTGACTTATTTCTTTCTCTCTATCGATCTCTTTTCTCTCTTGATCACTTTTTTTCTTTAGTTTTACAATCACTTTCTCTTTATCAAACTCACTCTCCTTCCCTTTCACTCTTCTATAGAAAAAAGGAAAGCCAGGTTTTGAAAAACGCGGGCTACCTATGCAGAGCCGTAAAATAAGGCTAAGCTAGCTTTTGTCTAAACAAAATTTCCTCTTCACAATAATAGTGTTATGAAGAGGCACTTAAAAAGCATTCATAAGAGCAAGAACTCAAACGTCCCTTTTTAGCGCATCTGATTCCGTTATTTCTGAGAAACCTTCTGAGAAAATCTATCCCGAGAATAACCAGGGTTTGTAAGGTCAAGTCTTACCGTACCCCGGCGGTTCTCTTTTTTGGTTTTGAAGATTATTTCTCAATTTTTGAACCTCTTCTTTACTGATATACTGATTTATCCAGGCACCTTCGGATCTCTATCGAGTTATAATTCAGTTCTCTGCGGGTTTCTGTCCCCTTTTAGTACACATTATAAAACCCTTGACACTGACCAATATTAATTGAGAATTTGCTTGTTGTACCTTGTGTTTGGCATTGCATTCGTCTGCAAGTTCTCATCGATTGAGACGACATCCTCGATAGTGTACGATCGATATTCTGAGCATCTCGTCGTGGCTGCTTCCTGAAGCATTCTTTGAGAAAGGTATTGATTATCGATTGGTTGAATATCATTTATATATTGATGATCGAATGTTAAGATTTGATTAAAGCAAATAGTTCTCGAAACACACTGGCAACAGTGGCCATTCGGGACTCTACAGCCTTAAGAGCCTGTCACGGATGGAGCCGGATCATCCAGTCCAGAATCGAGCGCGACCTCAGGTGGCGGATAGAGGGACGCCTCCCTACGAATAATTCGTGTTAGGAGGTAGCGGGAGAAATCCCACCGCGGACCAAAACTGGGTAGTATAGCTCGTCAAAGGAGGGCGATGCCGGACCGGCCTGGGCATGCCACCGGACAAAACATCAGCCGATACTCCGCTATACTTTTCAATGGCGAGTCGAGGCGCCAGTAAAATAACCTCTTGCCCTTCTCTGGTTAACGAATGGGTCTCGCCAAGAGGATCGCCGACTGCGGTGCGAGTGTAGACGGAGAAAATCTCTCCGGACTCAAAAGGATCCTCAACACCAACCTATCCCAAAAGGACTCCCCTCGACAGGACCTATGGGCAAGACAACAACAAAACAAATAGTTAGGATGTGATAGAACTATTTATCACTCACATGTTATAATTCGATTTAACTATCGACTTTTTAATTCTTGGAAAGCCATTGACAGAATGATATTCTTCATGACAATCGCCTGTGTAAATGTATTATCAATAACATACATTCAAAAAACCTTCATCATAAACGTATTCAAAAATGGAGGGAAGAAAGATAAAAATTTTTTGTTCATTGTAGATCTATAGAACAATGAACTTCATACAAGGTGTTTCTTAGCACCCGCACAACTTTTTTCGAGCGCATAGATTTCTTAGCACCCGCACAACTTTTTTCGAGCGCATAGATTTCTTAGCACCCGCACAACTTTTTTCGAGCGCATAGATTTTTTCTACCCACAGTGCGGCTCAGAGAAACATCCTGCTCTTGCTTGTCTTCTATTTATTTTCTGTCCATGCTTTTTCATTGTAAGCTTACAACCATCATTGAGAACCTACGTATGTCATCAATTTTTATACCTATGACATCGATAAAAACTTAACTGTCATTAATTGTGACGCCTATAACTGCCATCGAGCCCTTATAAGTGTGATAATACTGTATGTATATCATAGGTCACCCACCAGCTCTGTTGAGAACTTTAGAAAACGACCATTTTTTGATCGACGGAGTCTAATAATGATGAAGAGCTCTCCCTTCTCTGCTCTTTAACTTCAGCTCGCTTCTCATTATTCCAGGCTCCCCCCCTCAAAAATCGGTCGTTTTTTTCAAATGTTCAACAGTTACATCGGACCTTTGGTGAACTATGATGTATGTAACTCATCTTATTAAAGATATGTCTTTGTGCCTCGTTCCTTAATCCAAATTAAAGAAAGTTTATCATTATGCATTTTCCTTTCTAACGATGTCGCGGTTAATTTTTACCCACTTCTCTTCTTAGTGTGAACATACCACCTTTCTGTTTTATATACCTTACTTAAATTTCAAATACTCGGTGCTTGCTTGTATTACCTAAACTGAGCTCACTCATGTAACAGGGATGTTTTTGTATACGAATTCATGTACCATACATGAATGCAACTTGGAATAAAGATTGATTGATTAATAACTGTCGCTGAGTTATTTGCTCTTCAGATTGACAAACCAATTGCCAGAGAGACAGTCTGCCATTTGCGTGTAGCAGTGCTACGGTAGCCTCCGTTGCAGGGCAGAGAACTGCGGCTACGGCCTTCTTCTGGCCTGAGACTCGGCCTCCCTCACTAAGACACACTTCATCACTCCTCACTACACCATCCGCCAGTTTGCCGATCTGGAACGCTTTCTATTCTTGACTGAGATTCGATTTCAAATTGGAGTGTTTTCAATTATCCGCACTGCGGGATGAATTTAGCCTGGGCGTGACACAATGGTAGTGGGCACGAATATCCTGACTTCGACCTCACCCCGGACAGAACAAAGAGGGGGTTGAGAAATGTTGGTAGTGCTCTGGCACGAATCTGAATTTTTCCTCCGCTGCTAGACACACTAGCAGTGAACGAGCGGGTAGCCACTGGTTCTACTAGAATAGGTCTGACCCGCAAATCAAGGAAGCCCGTGCCCTACCACGAAGCGGGAACAAGCGCGAGGAAATTTTTTACTGCGGTCCAAACCTATGCCCTATCTGTTAGCAAGTCAAAATATTTTCATGTTTGAATGGCATCCTCTAATTTTCATACCCACGGCGTTTCTCCAAAGCATGATGCTTACCTCATAATTAGGATTCGAGTCCGAGGGATCGCACAACAACAACAAACTCATGATTAGCCTTTTTGATCTACACGCTTCTTTTGCGGGTGTTGAGAAACAGCTCAAGCCGAATCTTTAATCATCGACATGTGAATCTTGGTAATGTCCACAACTAAGAAAAAACTACACCTGAAAATCTACAAATGTAAAAGAAAGAAGGTAAGTAACCCTAAAAGCAAGCGATCCATTCGTGTGCACGATGAAGAGAGCGTCTCGCAAAGAGAGTGGTAAGAGTAGAGACGCAGAGGAGTCGAGAGCGGTTCGACAGAGTACAACTCCCACTTCAGCATCGATTATGTACAACTGAGCAGATAAACCATTTTGTGCGCCCCGAATTATCCCTTTTTTTTGCTAGCTAGGCAAAGTGACTTTTGTAGTTTTTTGTCAAAAGTTTAAATAACCGTACTTTTTGAAATCGAAATTATTTATTACCAAAGGACAGCTTGTAAGGCCATCGCTTATACGGAAATATATATATATTTTATCTACATCTTTCGATGCAATAACGCACAAATTTGATTACAATTGAAAATGAGGAATGAATAGATCAGATAAACAATTGTCAAATACGATAACAAAAGCAATACATCAATTTGACTTTAATATAGCGAATTGAACGGGGGAAAAAACAAACAAACAAACAAACAAACAAACAAAACTATATAAGTAGAACAATTTGAACGACAAAAAAAAAATTTAGTTCTGAATTCATGACGAGAGAAGAGTAGATAGAACACCACTTTTTAATTGGGATTTAAAATATTTCAGGTTCATACTATTAATCAAGTTTCGAGGTAGTTTGCTGAAAAGGCGGGATATTCGCATTCCATAAGAGTTGTTTCTAGCTGTATTCTTGCTACCCTGAACTAATAAGCCATTTATATTAGTTCGCGTTGGAATAGTCCCTTTGAAAAATCGTTTTTTATCTATTATCGACAGTCCATGGAAGATCTTGAAACCCATAACTACAGGGTGGTTCATAAATAGTGTTACAAATGTTTGAGAACATTTCCTGAGGAAGTGACCGCACGTAGCGGTCACTTTTCTTGTTTTTTCCGATTCCCCGTAATTTTTTATACGTGTCAAGTGAGTTTCGATTGAATCCATCGATGTTTAGGGTAATGACAGCGTCGAATCGCTTGCGAACTGCGATCATTCGCCTACACACTCTTGGCCACGCCCCTGCTCGCATTGCTGAAACGCTTCGCCTGCCTCGCATGACAGTGTATCGAGCGATCAAACGATTCGAGGAGCTTGGCACATCTTTGGACCGTCCAAGGCGAGGTCGTCCTCGCACTGCTCGCACGACACAACTCATCGAAACCGTTCGGAGTCGGATCAACCGAAATGCACGACGAAGCATCAGACAGATGGCGCAGCAGCTCCCGATGAGCCGAACTTCATTGGGACGAATAGTCACGGAGGAGCTGGGACTCAGGTCGTATCGTACACGGAAGGCCGCTTTTCTTTCGGCTCGCAACAAGTCGGAAAGAGTCAAAAGATGTCGCGACCTTCTTCGTCGTACGCAACAAGGCGAACATTTCAATATGGTGTTCTCTGACGAAAAGCTGTTCACCGTGGAAGAAGTCCACAACTCCCAAAACGTCAGAGTGCTTGCGAAGGACGCAGAGCAAGCCGATAGCAAGGGTAGAACGGTCCAACGCAGTGCACATCCAACTCAAGTCATGGTCTGGGCGGGGATCTGCGCCACAGGAAAAACACCGTTTGTTTTCGTCGAGAAAGGCGTCAAGATCGACACGGAATACTATCTGAAACATGTTCTGCAAGACGTGCTCCATCCATGGTCTCAATCGCATTTCAATCAGAGGACATGGACCTTTCAACAAGAATCAGCACCAGCCCACAAAGCTAAAAAGGTTCAAACGTGGTGCAAGGAAAATTTTCCCGGCTTCATCACAACAGCAGAATGGCCGGCCTCATCACCCGACCTGAACCCGCTCGATTATTCCGTTTGGGCCTACTTGGAGTCCAAGGTAAACTCTCGCTCCCACCCAAATATTGATTCCCTGAAGAATGCCCTTCAGGCAGAATGGGACAACATCGGAGTCGAATACCTTCGTACAGTGGTGGAGGCGTTCCCAAAGAGACTTCGAGCTGTAGTTCGGGCAAAAGGAGATCGTTTGAGCTGAACTTTTGCGTGAATGTTGACATTTATGTTGTTGATAAAATATGTCAATTTGAGAAGATTTTCTCTGTTTTGAAAAAAGGTATAACAATTCCAATTTGTAACACTATTTATGGACCACCCTGTAAGTCAGAAAATATCCTCCTCTTGGAGAGAGAAACGAATCCAAGGCGGGCAAGTCGATTGGGGTAAGAAGGAAGAGACCTCGTATTAACTTCATTTGCGAAACATCGATGATAAACTATGCGAGTGAATTTCCTTAAAACTTTCTCTATATCATCACAATCTCTTCCATAGTATGGATTCCATATATTCGAAGCATAGTCCAAGTGCGGCATTACGTAAGTTTTAAAGCACTTGACCAGTATACCAGGATCATTAACAGTTACCGCACGGAGCATAGCATACATTGCTTTGGATGCCTTTTTAACTCGGTCTGCTACAGCCTCTTTCCTACGCAAACAAGAAACTATTTGTATGCCCAGGTCACGTATCTGAGATACACATGAAATGGAAACATTATTTATACTGTATGAGGAATATAAAGATCGACCTCCAATGTGAATATGGAGAGACTTGGATGGAGAAAGAGATAGTTGGTTAACTAAACACCAATCGAATACGGAATCGAATGCTGATTGCAGCTCTCGAGTTCGTTCGCCGTATGAGTTCTTATCATAAGAAACATAAATCTTGAGATCGTCTGCGTATGCTTGATAACGAATATTAGGAAAGTTCTCTAGTACCTCATTTATATCGGATATATACAGAGTAAAAAGAAGTGGCCCCAGGACAGACCCTTGGGGCACACCCGATGTGGCATTCATTGGATCAGAAGTGACATCACCCAGACGCACAGAGAAAGATCTATTAGTTAAAAAAGACTCAAGCCAAGAAAGGAGTGGGTCAGTAATTCCATAATGTGTGCATTTAGACAAAAGCTTACTTATACTAATGGTGTCAAATGCACGAGAGAAGTCAAGGTAGATGACATCCGTTGAAAGACCTTTGGCTAACGAAGAGGTCCAATCATCTTCACATATTAATAAATTGGTTACTGTGGACGCTCCACGCCTAAACCCATGTTGATTGATAGGTATAATAGAGTGCTCGGATAGATGATTGATTATGAAAGCTATAACAAGTCGCTCCATCGTTTTAGAACAGGGAGAAAGGATGGAAATCGGACGATAGGAGGACACCAAGTGAGGTTCCTTGCCTGGTTTCAGAATAGGGGTCACCAGAGAATGTTTCCAGTAAGACGGTATTTGACCACAGATAATACAATAGTTGAAAATATGGGAAAGAGGAAGTGCAAGAGACTTAGCACATTTCTTGAGGACAATCTGAGGGATACCATCTGAACCTTTGCTACCCGTTGGTTTAAGCTTCGAGAGGCTTTTAAGAACAGAAGAGGGGAGAAAAATAGGAAAGGGGCTCATAGTAGGGGCCGCTTCAGTTTGCAATGCGATACGTTGGTCATCATCCGTAGTATAATGAGAAGCGAATTCGGTAGAAAGCAGAGAACATTTAAGTTTATTTTTCAATACTATGTCCCCTGTAGTATTCAATAGATATCGAGGAGGCACAGGTTTAGGCCGAGTGAGGGATGAGATATGTCGGAACAAGTCCCGAGAGCGAGACAATTTCTTCTTCTCACAATGCCTAGTCCATTTCATTATCTGCTTCAGTAGATCTTTACTAGCTTTCTCGTAAAGAGAACGGGTATTAGAATCGTCAATATTGTGAAACAGAGAGTTACGATATTTAATTATTCTCTGAATATGGCGAGGATAAGTGGCCGTGAGGGTTCGAGGTCTACGAATTGGAACGAATTCAGAAATAGCGTATTCAATAACGGCGAGGAAACGGCCGTACAGATCGTCAATCGAGAGGAAGTTAAGTTATCAAATTCGGCTTCCCAGTTAACTGAATTGAAGTATTTATTAAGTTCATCGTAGTCAGTTCTTGAATAGTCGAGAACTGGTTCGGCTAAAAGCGAGTCGGTCACAATTGAAAGGCAGCAAGCGATCCCTAAATGATCAGAGGAGGGAAAGGAGGGAACAATTCTACAATTAGACAATAGCGAGGGCAGAGAAGTTAGTAGCCAATCAATGCAACGATTAAGACGTGTTGGTTCACGGCAGAATTGGGTCAAATCAAAGAGAGTAATCATGTCTACTAACAATCGATCGGATGAAGAACAAGGAGGAGAGAGAGTGTCACAATTGAAATCACCAGTCACAACTACAGGATAGGAAGTGGAAGAAAGAATATCGGATAAAGAATCACAAAAAAGTATGGTCTCTTCATTGGTGTAGGACGGGGGACGATAGCAAAGAACCAGACGTATGTAACCAGTGGTAGAAAGTAAGTCTATATAAACAATTTCCGAAGGAGAGCATAAAGAACTAGGCTTCAAGAACGTTAAGTGATCTCTCAATACAAGGGCAACTCCTCCGCCACGAGAATTACGATCAGCTCGGATTATTACGTAAGGAAGAGGACCAATTATCTCTGAATCAGCTATACGCGAACTCAGCCAAGTCTCAGTGACAGCAACTATACCAGGTTGTTCTTTTTCTAGATAAAGACGAAATGGAACTAATTTATTATAGAGAGAACGCATGTTAAAATATGCAAAGCTTAGCTGAATGTCGGGCGGTGACGGTGAAGAAACGGGCGGACCATCATATAGCTAGCGTCTTGAGGTGATGTTTCTGCTACTGACCTCTGAGAATCTTTGCGGCTGAGAGGAGTTCCGAGGATTCGATGGCGAAGGCGAAGAATTCGTTGCGGATGTATGATCGTTTTGGTGGGGGGGACTGGGCATGGAAGGGCTGGGCGTGACGGATTGGAACAAGTGTGGTACCCACAACTCTCCATTTTCTCTCTTCTTGATTCAAATTTCGAGCCAACAACTTGACCTCCTTCTCAAGTTGCAAGCCTTCTCTGGTTAGATCTTCGCGTATGTACGCGTGAGGGAAGGAAGCAAGGCAGCTTGGACGTCGTCTTCGGATGAGCTTTAGAGTCTCAAAACGAAGATCTTCTGAGCCTAGGAAAATCTTCAAGATTCGGCGTCGATTCTCAATTCTCCCTAGGCGCATGAATTGAGCGGTAGAGATTTCGGGAAATCCGAGTTCTTGGGAGAGTGAACGCAAGAACTGCCGGTCCGCTGCATTCGTGGCCGCCTCGGTTTCTTCTTCTGGAAGGCCGACGACGACCAAATTCTCCGCTTTTTCATTCAGTATGACGCGGTCATCTGTTAGAGCTTTCCTAGCCACTTCATACGCTAGCATTTGGGGAGGTAGATTTTGAGAAAGAAGGGATTGACGGTTATGAGGATGGGCAGTTGCGATCGATTGAGTGGAAGACATTAACTGAGCTAAAGTCTTCTCAATTCTCTCGAGGCTTCCCTCCAACTTGGTCATTCTTTCCATTAAATTAGTCACATCTGCATTCTTCTGCTGAGACTCACCTTGGACGACCGGAATGCTGGACGACCGGAATGCGGAAGCCAAGAAATTAATTACTTTTTCTCCCTCTCTCAGGCAGCTTCGCTGCCTTCGTTTTACAACTTCTTTTTTTCTCCCTCTCTCAGGCAGCTTCGCTGCCTTCGTTCTCCCACTTCTATTTTTCTCCCTTTGGCTGTGGTGGAAGCCAAGAAATTAAGAAATAAGACAATCAATTTTCGTTGGTGTCCACTCTTGATGTTAACAACAGAAAGTTCGGCAGCGTTATGAGATCCGTTACTGAATACCGTAATTGATTCTAAAAATTGCCGTTATCAATCTTTCATTTCCCGTAGTGAATTATTAGAACTACCGTACTCAAAAGGAAACTCACTGTTACTTCGGCACATGCAAAGAGCTGATTACGGTAGGCTTTGTGGAATGAAAGAGAGCTGATGGATACTGTTTGATGTGAATTCGTTGCGGGATCCCCCGAGGTAGAGCAGAGAGGGATGCAGAGAAGAGGAGAAGTTGTGGGGTTAGTGAGAGCGATCTCACCACTCACAAATACGTTCATTCCCGTTCCACAAACTGCAAACTTAAATATGCTTTTTTGAACGCTTTAGGTTCAATGTGGTGCATTTTCGGCTTTTATAGCGCTTCTGGATTACGGTGGCCCAAAACTTCCCAAGTTTCGAAGCAAAAAAGTTAAGAAATTTATGGGCATGAATTATTGGTCCACCATTTAAATAGAAGTGTCACCAAAGAAAATAGTAACGTCCACCAAATAAAATAGTAACGTCCACCAAAGAAAATAGTAACGTCCATCAAATAAAATAGTAACGTCCACCAAATAAAATAGTAACGTCCATCAAATGAAATAGTAACGTCCACCAAATAAAATAGTAACGTCCATCAAATAAAATAGTAACGTCCACCAAATAAAATACTAACGTCCACGAAATTTTGTGGGCACGTCCACCAAATTTTTTTTCCTTGTGAACTTCACCACGGCATTTTTTTCTCACCTGACACCAACCTGTATGGTTTTTTCCACCAAATTAAAAGTCCATCAATTTTTTTCGTGAAATTCACCACGGCTTTTTTTCTCACCTGACACCAAAGGTTACTTTTTCTGCTCTCTCAGTGAGTTGTTTTTGATGGTTTTTTTGTAGTGGAGGTAAGTTTCGCGGGAGTAAAGTTTTTTATGAGTGTTTTTTGTTGTTGAATGTTTTCTTCAGGTCATTCTGTTGAATGTTTTGTTTCAGATATAATTTAAAAATAGGCACTTCTGCAGTTTAAGTGGCAGCGCTCGTGGGCTTTAAACGCTTTGGTTTCATTTTTTCTTCTTCTTAGATGTTCATTTTGAGCATCGAGGACTCTGGTTCTTGCAAAAAAAAAAAATTTTCACAAAAAATTTTTTCTCACTTTTTTACAAAAAAAATTTTTGGGCTCAACTGCAGTTTCAGTCACCCCCAAAGCCCTAAAGGGAGGAAGGGGTGCCCTAAGGAGAAAGGAAGGAAGGGAGTTTTCATGAATAAAATCTCTTTCTGAGAAAAAATCTTTGGACGGCTAAAGTAGATTAGAGCCAATTTTTTTCCTAAGCCTAAGCGTTTTTAATGTAAAAATAATTTTTTGCAGTTGCAACATCAGGTTATTTTTTTCATTTTTAAAACCTTTTTTAAGCTATTATAGATGAATTTATAAATTTGTATACAGATATAAACCACACTAAAGAAAAAAAAGAATTTTTTTCTGGAAATTTTGGGCCTTTAACAGATCGCACTCAATCGCACATCACTCAACTTATCGCACTATAAATTGCACATCACTCACTAAAACACGGCCTCAACTTATTCATTAAAACTCCCTTCCCCCCTTTCTCCTTAGGGCCCCCTTCCCCCCTTTAGGGCCCCCCTTCCCCCTCCCCCCCTCCCCTTTAGGTCCCAACCCCTCCCCCCTTTGCTTAGGTAGGGCCCTCTTCCTCCCACCTTTAGGGCCCCCCTCCCTTCCCTGCTTAGGTAAACCCCCCTTCCCCCTTTCCTTTCCCCAAAATTTATAAAGAAAATTTTTTTTAAAAAGGAAAAGAAAAGAAAGAGAAAAAAAAGAAAGAAGGCAGTTTTCAAGTTGAGTGATGTGCGATTGAGTGCGATTTGTAAAAGGCCAGAGTCGAGGCCGTGTTTTAGTGAGTGATGTGCGATTTATAGTGCGATAAGTTGAGTGATGTGCGATTGAGTGCGATTTGCTAAAGGCCGAAATTTTGTTGTTTTTTCTGAAAAAAATTTTGTAAAAAAAATCCCTGAAGAACCAAAGTCCCTGATGCTCAAAATGACATCCTATGAAGAAATTTTTCGAAACCGAAGCGTTTAAAGCCCACGAGCGCTGCCACTTAAACTGAAGAAGTACCTATTTTAAAATTATATCTGAAACAAAACATTCAACAGAATGACCTAAAGAACACATTCAACAACAAAAAACACTCATAAAAAACTTTACCCCCGCGAAAATTACCTCCACTACAAAAAAACCATCAAAAACAACTCACTGAGAGAGCAGAAAAAGTAACCTTTGGTGTCAGGTGAGAAAAAATGCCGTGGTGAATTTCACGAAAAAAAATTGGTGGACTTTTACTTTGGTGGAA